>CABHPP010148313.1:0-41690 GCA_902168425.1 Peromyscus attwateri
TACTCTTAAACTTACCTTAATTGCTCTGGACAAAAACATGGGTATGTATTTTATCTTATCATCTACAGAGTTTTGAAATATGAAGGTATGCAATGACAGTACATGGCAGCAAGTGAAAAGTTAATTGCTACTGTACCTTGTGTCAAAAAAAAAAAAGATTCAGGCATCCCCACTGCAAGGACAATAGCACTTCTATAGAGATACAGGAGACATTGACTATTTTCCCGGCATAATGGGATCAGAGAAAAGAAAAATCCACATGGATATTCTGAACAAACCATATGTCAACAAATATATGGCTAGTGGCCTAGGACTGTGGACAAGAAAAGCCATGCATGTCTTCCTTTAATGGGAGGGGACTCCAGTCAAGGTCTCTTTGAATCAACTTTCTGCTTACAGTAATGCCCTGACAAAGACTGACTAGCCATGACACATCAGCTTGGTCTCATAGACTGTGGGTCATGAGGGTAGATATAAAGAAAAGGAGTGGATTTCTCATGAAAGTCTCATTGTGTTGTGAAGTATTTGGAAGGACTTGGGATCTTAATGGAGGATTCTTTTTACTGTTTCTATCCAGATGATATAAAAACAGAAAGTTCACTCAAAATCCTCTAATACAATAGTAGAGTAAAATGTCCCAAGAATGATGTCATAGGATAGTATACTTAAAGATATGTTCCAAACTGTCTAGTGTAACTCATTGAGTGAATACATGATTACAGACAAAAAAATATTTCTATGTGATAACGACGAATGGAAATGCAGAATCTTTACAGCAATTACTATATTAGTGGTAAGAATAGACTCTTCAAGTCCTCATGACCTCTGCTCTGACCTCAGGATTAACTATTTGGTAGAAAGAAAGGTTGGGGCCTACAGATAGCGCCAACTCTTGTTCAAAAAGAAAAAGATTAAAAACACAAATGATGGACTAAGACCTTGACTACAGAATGTTTGAAAACTCAGTGGAAGGACAGCATCAACTCCTGCAGATTATCATTTACCTGCCAAGGCTTCCCAACAGATGGGAGCGATATGGATAGAACTGGAGACAGGCTGTTTTTAATCTACAAGCTTTATGCGCACGCTATGAAAATCTTCCTTCACTCTGAATCTTTGAGGTATGACAACAGAGAGTCATCAGGTGTATGCCTAAGAGGATGAGGTACATAACCAATGATTGAAGTTACATATTGTAAGAGTGATGTGTTTGGGGAAATTCAGACTTAAAAAACAAAACAAAACCTTTCCCAAGTTCTTCTGTGACCACCATTAATTGAGAATCATATGCTGTGAGAATTTCCAGGTATTCAAGAAGTGAGTAATTTAAAATTCATATGAAATATCCTGATTTTTAAAATTGGCTGTTATTTTACAAAACACATGTTGAAACCAAACACATACATATTCCCTTATGCTGGCCTTAAATATGAGCAGATAACTATGGAAGTGATAAGACAAAATGTTTTTTGTCAATTAACCACAAGAAGTTATGTCTTTTTTTTTTTTTTTGGTCACATAACTTTTTCTGATGAATGTACAGCATTGAAATCATAGCCATAAAATAACCTACAGAAATTACCTGTGCTTGTGTTCGTAGTTGATTTAAGAAACAAAATTAAATTTATTTCATAACAAAACTGAACTGTTCCTTATTTTTTTCATTCATTTATTTAAGACCCATCCAATGCAGAAATAGCTTATATCTACTCACATAATGTACACGAAGGCTCTACCCCCGCTGTCCATTTGGTAAGGGACAGGCTAGGATCCTCTCAGTAAAACATTGTCATTCGGTGACTTTGAAAGGTTGCAGTGATCACTTGAAACATGTAATTTACAGAAAAGCTTTTAAGATTATATCTTCCCAGATGCTCTTTAGTAGCCTTTCTGAAGTTTGAGTGCACAGTTGACTGTGGTAGTCTACAGATGGCTGCCCAACCTCTTGTTCACTGTAGACCCTCCTCTCTTCTTTGGGAATTACTGGTCTAAGAGCTGAGAGTCCCAGCAGCATAGACTACCTCGTCAACATATTTTCCTGACAAATTCAATTACCCTCACATCCTTCCATGTCTTTATTTGTTTTCTGAAGCATGTCTGAGGAAGGAGATGATCTGTTTGGTTAAAAACCTTTCAGAAAATGCATAACATGTAATCACAGGAGAGATGACCAGACGTGAGAGATGACTGAGGCACACCTTTTCTGAGAAGTGTTTTAAACAATTTTAAAGGGTTTAGATTAGACTAGTGCCTGGTGAATTGATACATTTAACCCCGGACACATCTACCTACTTTTATGTTTTTTAGGGTTCGTTTTGTTTATATTCACAACACAGGGTCTCCTTTTTTAGCCTAGTCTGGCCTTAAATTCATGATCCTCCTGTCTCCACTTCCCCAGTGCTGTGATTAGAAGTCAGGCATGAGTCATCATGTGTGACCCTAACATGTGTAACCTGTCTAATTTCAAAGCATAAACTTTGACTTCTGTGGGGTTTCATTATGTAGTAATAATTTAACAGTCCTCAATCAAAACCTTAGAAAGATGAATTTTCCTAATAATTATTTCCACAATTGAAATTAGCAAACCTTATCCAAAAGGCAAGTAATAAAGTTGGATTGAGAATGACCCTTTCTGAACAGTGAGAAAATACACTATTTAATCTATGCTTCTGCATACTCAGAGGAGAACTGTATTTATTTGGTTTTATTGGGTCTTTTGAAGGTACCAATGACCTTATGGGCATGTGGATTTACATTTCAATATCTAACAAATGTCTTTGCTTATTCATTCTTTTTAAAATATGCTAAATTTTTGCGAGAAAAAAAAGTAACAAAGATATGAACTAATTGCTAGATCCTCAGATATTTTGCATAAAAGCCCATGAGAAGATAAAATCATTCCTGTAGGAACAAAGTCAGTTATGGGGGAAGCCTACAGTATAATTATCTTTGTAATGAAAGATCCACTTAACTGCTTCTTCAAAAACATGTGCTAGCTCTTAAGTCAGTTCTCTCCTTTTTTGAATGTATAAAACTTAAAAAAAAAATCTGTGAAACTTTTTAGACTTTCAAGAAGTGAAAATAATAATAATGAGCAAATTAAGCCAGTGTTAGAAAAATATAATGTTTTCACTCATTTGTGGTTCCTAAATTTTATATAGATAAATACACACACACACACACACACACACACACACACACACACACACAGCATAAAAAGCATCAAAGCAGAAGTGATTACTGTCTATGGGAAAGGGGAACTAATGGGAAGGGGGCAGAAAAATGTGGGTAGATGAGTATACTCAACATATTGTAAAATACATGGTTAAAAATATTCCTAGTTAATTCAATAACATATAGATCACTTACAAAATGAAAAATGTTTAAATTTTATATATGCAGTTTTATCTGAATTGTGATGGTGGAACCTTATAGGAGTTACATTTCTTGTGGTTGTGACAAGAAAACAAAACTGTAAGGGAGGAAAACTATTCTGGCTCCCAGTTCACAGCTACAGTACATCATCCTAGAGGAATCATGGGGCAGGAGTTTGAAGCAGCTGGCTACCCTGTATCTGCTATCATGAGCAGAGGAATTACTGCCTGTGTTCAGCTCAGTTTCTCCTTTTAACTCAACCCAGGACCCCACCCAGCCCATAGAGTGGTGCTAGCCACATTTCAGGTGGGTCTTCCCACCTCAACTCATCTAACCAAGATAATATCTTACAGGAAAGCTGAGGTTGGTTTCTATGGTGATTGTAAATCCCATTAAGGTGACAACCAAGATCAACTTCATAACCATCCAGCTGGAAAAATCAGAAGGAAACAGTATTTGAAAAACACTGTACCAAGTAATGTATAGGCAGAGGGCAGGAATAGACATCTTTTCCTATGACAGAAAAACATATGGAGTGGTGTCACTATTAGTGATTATTAGTGAAATGCAAATGACTCCAAGATGTGACTCTTCTACCAGAACAACTTTCAAAACAGCCAGTGACAAACATCATCATGGGTGCATGGGAAACAGTCCTACATTTCTGGGGGGAATACACAGGGGCAGAATCTGAGATCCAAAAATAGAATTGATATAACCCAGGAACCCTACACCTTATGGGAAAATTTTGACTCCAATCTTAACTTTTTGCTCTTTCAGAAAGAGCATCAGAAGAATATACCCAGAAACTAATTAATTTTTAAAATATTTTGCTTATCCAGAAATACCATTTTGATAATATTATGATAATAAATATTTAAATTCAATATGAAGTTTTTAAAATAATTTTATAAGAGATGGAATTGAGCTCTTGAAGCTGTCCGGACCTTACCATGTCCTGTATCCAGTACATCTTTTCAATCCAATACAAATTAATTAATCTAGGTAATGTATTACTGAAGTAAATAATCTATTTAATATATTTTTTCACTCATAGTCATATGTAGAGGGACAAATAACATGTTTTAAATGCATTTTAGAAAGTTTTTTAAAGTGATATACCAAATGCCAGCAGGACTTGTAGAATAAAAAAAGGGGATGTGTCACTGAGGGAGATGAAAATGGATACTAGAATCAAATGATTCAACAGCCCCAGAGTCGATTTATACATGGTTCCATGCCAGCTGTTAGGAAACCCCATTTAAATCATCCTCACCATGTCCTCACTTTAACAGTAGACAACCCAAGAGAGTGGAGGTTGCATTTGCCTGGAGGTCAGACATTCACAGGATGAGAATCTACCATGTCCTCCCTTTAATAACAGACCCAAGAGGTTGCAGGATGCTTTTACCTAAAAGATCGGCCACTCAGAATGAGGTGTGGAGTCTAGCTTTCATCCAGTCCTGTAGCACAGGAGAAAAGGACTCTTTGTTCATAGACAATGAAGCTTTTGGGCCATTTGTGTAATGTTTAAAGTAGAAATCCAAGTCCCTAACGTTGCCCTTTCCTTTTTTCACTTTGTCCATGCACATTGGTAATAACCAGCCAGTCTAACTTAAATCATTTGTTCACAAAAGCTCTCCTAAGGTGCCATTATCTGTCATTCAGTTCCTCACTTTTCGTGTATGGTTAAGGGTAAGTATCCCATGGTGGCTTGCATGTCTCAGTTGTCAGATCACAGCCCTCTCTTTACCACTGGTAACAGTCATTACTGTCATTAGATCTAATTGATCTGGAAATACCAGGAACAGTTTGCAAATGCTTCCTCAAGATATGTTTCTCTAACATTTTCAGAGTATAGAAATCAATTGTTAAGGACCCTTAAGGGAATGGAAGTCTAGACAGAGATATAGATAGACAATAGGTCTGTGACAGATGGAACTATAGATGTATAAATGATGGATGATAGATTACAGATCAATACTGTGTAAATGATAGACAATAGATGGTAGCTATAGACTTAGGATAGAAAATAGATAAACAGATAGGTTTACTCAAGTGGTTATAGAGGCTGGTAAGCCCAGTGTTTGCCAAGTAGTCTTGTAGCAGCTAGAGACCCAAGATAACTAATGACCAGTTTGAGTGCAATTGGAAATTAGTGAACCAGGAAGTCTACTGAACAATTCTGAAAAAAAAAAAATTACCTTATACTTTTTTTCCCCAATTGGATGAGACCTACAATGTGGGAAGTGTGCATCACTTAAAGAGCAATTACACACATATTTAATGCTTTTTAATCTCACCCAAAAGCTTTCTCACAGAAATGCCAAGAGAAATGTTTTACCAAATATCTGGGCATTCTATGGCCCAAACAAGTTGGCATCTAAAAGTAATTATCATATATATATATATATATATATATATATATATATATATCACTAGAAAAATGATGAATTTTCTTGGAATGAATATTTCATTGTACTCCCAATTTAGGTGATAATCATGCTTCATAAATCACACTGTGAACTTGGGATTAAATTGAATCATAAAGTACTCGTTTCAAAGACAAGAGAATGCTTTCATTGATGATAATCACAGGCTTTCTCTATAGTGTTTTCAAGGACATGGCTTTAATCAAAGAAAGATTTAGGTACCAAAGTTTAGGTTTTAAAACTTGAGACCTAAAATTGAAAGGAATTGATTGAAATTTTGAGTACCAAAAAGTCAAACTTAAAAGTTCAGATAAAAGGCATTCTACATGTTAACTAGGGCCGTAAAAAGAATCTGTAATTCACATATTTTACATCTTAATGAACTTAAAATTTTCCTACTTGGCAAAGGAACTATACCAAACTTCTGTATGTTAATGAGTCTGTATTGTCCGTAACTGTTTTGGTATCTGTGGTGGTTTGAATAAAAATACTCTCCCCTAGACTCTTGTGTTTGAATCCTTGGCCCATAGGGAGTGCCACTATTAGGAGATGTGTTCTCTTGGAGGAAGTGTGTCACTAGGGGTTGGGCTTTGAGTACTCAGATGCTCAAGCTAGACCTAATGTGACATTTACTTCTGCTGCCCGTGGATCAAGATGCAGAACTCTCAACTCCTTCTCCACCACCATGTGCATGCTGCCATGATTTGCCACCGTGATGATAAATGAACTAAACCTCCGAGCTGTAAGCTAGCCCCAATTAAATGCTTTTCTTTATAAGAGATGCTGTGGTCATGCCATCTCTTCACAGTAATAGAAATCCTAGCTAAGGCAATATTTTACTCCATAACATATTAATTGAGACTGATTTTGATGATTGTATTGGAGAGCCCTCTAGAATTTCTTCCAGTGTTTGTGTTTCCTTTTTCTCTTTCAGGACACAGCCCCAGTTACATTTGTAAGAGTTACACTATCAATAATGGCATTTAACTTTTGTCTTTGTTAACATGTCATTTATCAGTTAACCTGCTACATCAGAACATGTCATAGCAGTAGGCTCCTATGAGGAACGTATGATTTCTGTGTCTGGAAGATCAAGTGTTAACTTTTCATGGGAAGATTCTCAGAGAGCACAGAGGAGTCTCTTAGAATTACAAAAGGAGCCAAACAAGGTCAGACAGGCACTGAGACCCAAGCTGAACAACAGCTCTGTGGTGGTCAAGGTCTGTGTCTTCAAAGCAAACCCAACATGTCTCTATTCAGATTTTGGAATACATCACAGATTACCAAGATTTTTTTGAGGTGTCATTTTACATCTATAAAAAAATGCTGTAACCTTTAGTTAAATAATGTTTTTATTTTTAACAATAATTACTGCATTTTAGCATGTAAAAATAGTGGAGTATTTTTGTTCTTTTCAAACTTGTACCACATAAGATTGAATAAAGTCACTGCTCTTTACTATTATACTAAATTATCCAAACTTAATATAGTGCACCCTGGGTTTTATTAAAGGCCAAATAATCATTAGCATTTTCAGAACGAGATTTCATAATTACTAATGAGGATTCTAAATATAAACACGGTTTGCTTCTCTAATGAACAGCCTACATTTTATTAGGGCTTTAAGTCTAATTCATGGTTTTATGCACTGCTTCTGAGGCTGGCTAGGAGCTCACTATATAGCCTAGGCTGGCCCAAAATGTCTACAGACTGAATACCAGAAATTTTGATTGCTACAGTTTGGTCTGAGCCAGTCTGGTGGTTCATGGGGCAGAGCTGAGGGACAATGGAATCTTCACAAAGTGGGGTTTGGAAGATGTCTTTATAGAACTGTGAAAGCTGCATTTTAAAGGGATTAGATGGCATTGAAGAAACTTCTGTGCTCATACAAGAGTGAGCTGTCATACAGCAAAGTACCCATTGACTGCTCTCTGGCTTCCTGGTTGCAAATGCAACCTCTACCAACCAGTTTAAGCTCCTGTTGCCAAGGTCTTATCCCTTTGACAGATATAAGAGAATGTCAGAGCCAAAACTTAATGGAACTATCCAGTCTTACACTTTTAGTTGCAGAAACTCTGAATGCAATAAACCCCTTTTCATCATAATTTCCTGATCTTCTAGTTTTATTTTATGGTTATCAAAACCTGCATATGTATAGTGGTGATGTACATAGTTTGTGATGCTGACATTTGAACTCTACCTGAAGAGTGCAGAGTGTCATCAATGATAATATTTGGGGTACTAAAACCAACTGCTGTGTAATTTGTGACAGGGCTGTCAATTTGCTTCATAATCTAAAGATTAATTGCATCATCTACTTTTATTTCTTTCTGTTTCTGCTTTCTAGTAATTCTCGGAAAACTATGGCTGAATGAACAGGCTTGATTTCTTATTAAATTCAAGAACTTTGTAGACAAACTTTGTCTGTTTGTCTTTAGCATGAAGACTCATATGAAAGATAATGTCCCCCTCATAGCATAGAGACAAGTAAAATAGAGTTTTGATCCAGATACAACAAGATTATTTGATTGTTATCTTCCTTTGGTTCAGAGCTCATATTTTATTCTCTGACACTAGCAATTTTCTTCCTAGTAATGTTTCAGAATGTTGTTTCCATTAGTGTACTTCTGAGGACCTTCATAACATTGTCGTCTATCCATCCATCCATCCATCCATCCATCCATCCATCCATCCATCCATTCATCCATCCATCTATACATCCATCCATCCATCCATCTATCCATCTATCTATCCATCAATCTATCTATCTATCTATCTATCTATCTATCTATCTATCTATCTATCTCCATCTCTGGCTATCAACCCATTTGTCTGTCTATATGTCTTTTTTTCCATCCTTCCATCTACTATCTATCTATCTACACATGAGCTGAAGTTATACATTAAGTTTTTAAATGGCCCTTTTCTAGGCTCAACTTTAGGAGGTATTAGTTAAATAAGTGAGGTGACTCATCTGTAATCTTTTATTTCTTTGTATCTTTTAGGTTATTAGTATCTCTAATATGTTATGGAGCTTCCTGTCTCATGCACTGCACTCAGAGAAAATAAGATTATCTCTAGGATTCTAGATTTCCTTATCTGTGAAATGCAAATAAATATTAACTCATGCCCCCACTTATTCTACATTTGAAGCATTGATGGAATCATCATCAGTCATGATGATTTGGAATGTTAACTGACTATGCTGTGTTACCCAATTACTTAATAAAACATTTATGTGGAATTTGTTTTATAGACATGAATAAATTTTATAATCAGCTTATTTTAACAGGAGTTTTTCTAGATCATCTCTAGGTCATCATGGAGCTATCATTCAGTCAGTTCTAGGCTCAATGGCATACTGAAACTTCCTAGAAGAAATTCTCCTTCCATCCATGTCCCTGGGTTTCATTTGCCTTTTCTACTAGATGGATTTTATGTTTATTAATCCCAGTAAAGTTCTTCTTTCTGTACCTGCATTCCGGTTCTGCTATGTTGGTTGAGCCCTATTGGACACACACTATCTTAATATAATAAAGACATAAAGACAAAAGGCATGTGACCATCCAAACAGAAATACATATGTACATACATACACATACACACACACACACACACACACACATATATGAAACAATAGAATGCACCAACAAACTAGGATGAGAGGGGCCTCCTCAAACACACAGAGTCTTCATGGCAAGCCACAGTTCACGTCACACTTGTTGATCAAAGCCCCTCCTGATACCATAACGCAATCCGTAATCTGCTTCTATACAATGTTGATGAGCTAGAAAAATTGAAAAGCATCCAAACTCAAAAATTTAAAGTTTTAAAAATTTGTTTTAATTTGTACATGGTATGTTTTATATAGTGAAAATACCAAGAAATTCCCTTCAAGGTCATCTAAAACCAACAAGTGAATTTATCTGGACTATAGGATCCATTGTCAATCTGTAATAATTAGTTGTGCTGACAATGAGAATCCAGCCTGATCTAAAATACTGAAATTCTTCAGTAAAAGGGAGTACTTCACAGTTATAAAATAGTTTCACAAAGTAAACACAGTACTGAATTAGTTTTAGATCAAGAGTACTAGGGCAAGAATTTTTTGAATATTGATAAAACAAATTACCCAAAACATGGAAATTAACAAACACATAGATAAAAGGACAACCTTTTAAGATAACAAACTGAATTAAATTTACTGTACCAGAAAACATTCAAGATTATTTTTTAAATAACGTTTCTCTTTTTACTATATCAGCTTATAAAAGTACCTCAAAAGAATTGTCATTATAAATACTCACTATCAGAAAAGGATGAAAGACAAACATTTAGTTTCTATGCTCGCACAAAATGTCAGTTCCAGGTACCATTTCATAAGACTCATTCAAACCTCACAAATAGCCATTTTGCCATTAGAGAATCCCTCAGCACAGAATGAAGCAAACAATCATTTAATTACTTAGAAATTAACACTGGCTCCAAATTGTATTTGATAAAATAAGACCCAGACATTAATCCACACACCCATGGACACCTGGTTTTTGATAAAGAAGCCAGAAATACGCACTGGAAAAGGAAAGCATCTTCAACAAATGGTGCTGGTCAAACTGCATGTTTGCATGAATAGGAACACAAATAGACCCCCATTTATCAACCTGCATAAACTCAAGTCCAAGGAGACCAAATACCTCAACATAAAAACAGACATATTGAAGCTGATAGAAGAGAAAGTGGAGAATATCCTTGAACTCATTGACACAGGACACAACTTCCTGAATAGAACACCCATAGTACTGACACTAAGACCAACAATTGATAAATGGGACCACATGAAACTGAAAAGCTTTGGTAAGGCAAAGGACATCATCAAAGGTACAAAACAGCAGCCCATAGAATGGGAAAAGAATTCACCAACTCTACTTCCAATAGAGGTCTATTATCCCAAATATATAAAGAACTCAAGGAATTGGATATCTAAATAACAAATAATCCAATGAAAGGTGGGGTACAGATCTAAAAGGAGAATTCTCAATAGAGTAATCTCAAATGGCTGAGAAACACTTAAAAGAAATGTTCAACATCCTTAACTGTCAGGAAAATGCAAATCAAAACTACTTTGAGATTCCATCTTACTCCTGACAAAAGGGCTAAGATCAGTAACACAAGTAGCAGCTCAGGCTGGTGAAGATACAGAGCAAGGGGAACATTCCTCCATTGCTGGTGGGAGTGCAAACTTATACAGCCATGATGGAAATCAATATGATGGTTCCTCAGAAAATTGAGAATCGATCTACCTCAAGATCCAGCTATCCCACTCCTGGGCATATACCCAAAGGGTGCTCTATCCTACCACAAGGATACTTGCTCAACTATGTTCATAGCACCTTTATTGGTAATAGCCAGAAACTGGAAAAAACCTAGATATCTCTTAACTGGAGAATGGATAAAGAAAATGTGCTACATTTACACAATGGAGTATTACTCAACTGTTAAGAACAATGACATCATGAAATTTGCAGGCAAATGGATGGAACTTGAAAAAAAATCTTCCTATGTGAGATAATCTAGACCCAGAAAGACAAATATGGTATGTATTCACTTATAAATGGATATTAGTTGTTAAGTAAATGATAATCAAGCTATAATCCACAGACCTAGAGAGCTTAGAGAAAGAGGTTGTCTTAAGGGGTAATGCATGGATTTCCCTAGGAACAAGAAGTAGAATAGATTTTTCCAATGGATTGGGGATGGGTGGGGACAGCTTTGGGAAGGATGGATTGGATAGAGGGAGAGAGGGAGGGGAGAGATTACTGGAATGAGAGGTGTGAAAACCTAGTGCAGTGGAAACTTTCTGAAATCTATGAGGGTGACCCTAGTGAGAACTCTTAGGAATGGAGGATATGGAGTCTGAACTAGCCATCTTTTGCAGCCAGGCAAGTCTTGCAGAGGTGGGCCAGGGTTGCATTCATTCAAGTTGTTGGCTGAAGGGGTCCTGTGATGATCTCCCAACAATACAGGCTGATGCTACTACAGAAGGTCTCTCCAAAAACTGACAGTGGGGTCCCATTGCCAAGGATAAAATCGACACAGTTCATTGAACATAGAAAAGCCATGTTGGTGCCTGAATGGTGCCTTTACTCCTACATTATAGTCTCTTTGGTGTGGGAAGATACTCTACAGGCTACAGAAAGAAAAACCTGGATATTAACCCAGCCACAAAACCCATGACCAACAATCTGTCCTGCTTGCAAGATGTGCTAGGACAATAGTGGAGCAGAACTTGTGGGGGTGGCCAACCAATGTCTGGTTTAATTTAAGGCCCATGCCCTGACAGGGAGCCCATATACTATACTACCTGTATTGATAGGAACTGGAGACTGAATAGCCCAGAGACGGGGGTAGAGCCAAACACAACTGGAAAAAAAAAATCAGTGAAACAATTCCTAATGATATTCTGCTATACTCACAGATTGGTGCTTTGTCTTGTCATTGTCAGAGAGGCTTCCCTCTGGAAGCAGATGTGCAGAAAAGGGCGAAATTGGAGGTCTTCATTGTGTCACTCCCCTGAGAGCTTGGGGAAACGCGGGAAAGGGGAAGAAATGCCATAGAAGTCAAAGGGGATGGAGGAACCCAGAAGAACGTGACCCAGTGTATCAACTAAGCAGGGTTCACATGGGCTCACGGAGACTGAAGCTGCAATCACAGAGCACGCTGGGGTCCACACCAGGTCCTCTGAGTATATGTTATGGCTGTTAGCTTGTGACACTCCTAACAGTGGGAGCAGATGTGTCTCTGACATTTTTGCCTGCTCTTGGGACTCTTTTCCTCCTATTGAGTTGCCTTTTCCTGTCTTGATATGAGGGCTTTTGCCTTGTCTTTTTCGATCTTTTGTTTTGTCATGTTTGGGTGGTGTCTCTTGGAGGCCTGCTCTTTTCTGAAGATGAAACAGAAGGTGTGGATCTGGGGAAGAGGGGAGATGGAAGAAGGAGCTGGGAGGCATGGAGGGAGCAGAAACTGTGGTCCGGATGTATTGTATGAGAGAAGAATATTTTCAATAATAATAAAAAGAATACTAACTTAGATATATCACTTCAAAATTATTTTTATTTATTTATATTTTGTTTGTTTTTTGTTGTTTGTTTTTTGGGTTTTTTTTTGTTGTTTTTTTTTATTTTTCGAGACAGAGTTTCTCTGTGTAACAGTCCTGACTTTCCTGGAACTTGCTTTGTAGACCAGGCTGGCCTCCAACTCACAGAGATCCTCCTGCCTCTGCCTCTCAAGTGCTGGGATTGAAGGTGTGCACCACCACTGTGCAGCTCTACTTCAAAAATGCTTAAATAAACTACAGGCTAATAACTTTGTGGGTAGTCATACTGTTTACCAGAAAAGCAAATAATCATGTACACAAGCGTCCTTCAGTTTTCAACTAGTCTCGAACCGTTGAGCATTCAGGGATCATTCACCATCCTTATGATAAGAGTTACTAAATATGTTATCAAAAACTGTTAATTTTTCTAGTAACCTTTGGAGCATCAAGACTGTTTATCTGAATTTATCTGTTTAGTATCAATTTTCTAAATTTTGCATTTGAGTTTTTATGGCAACACTTATGACTTCTAGCAAAAATACACCTTTGTTTTTAAATGTCTAAAGGAGAGATAAGCATCAGGATTCCCAAAAAATTCATGGAGTGAACATATTGAGCCTTAGTTCTCAGCAGTAATAGTATACATATTATAAAATTCATATAACTTTATATATATATACATATAAATTAAAGTTTTAATGTATATTACATAATATGTACATAGCTGGAAAATGGGTAATTTAAGAGACACATATTAGACAATTCAATTATATTAGTTGCTGCCTACCCACATTTTTTCACAGCTTTATCAAAATCCCCAAGTCTGCAGTCAAGAGTCTTATTTTCTAGTAGGGGGAAAAGACACACACACACACACACACACACACACACACACACACAGATACACACACACAGTGTATGAGCAGGTAGGGGACTGGTTGGATGGTATAAGTTGGAAGTCCTAGTGGATGTAAATTTTCTAGGAATCTTAAAAATCATAAAAGTCTATCTTTTGTACAATTTCCCTGTGTGGGCCAGCTTAAACAAGCCCACACTAGCAATAATCTTCCTTGAGTAGCAACTTTTTGCTGGTCTATTGTTTACACTGTGATAAGGCTGACCAGGGCTTCTAAACATTTAGAGTTATTCATACACAAATACACATATGCTCCAAATCCCTGTATATTATTTGTTCTTCTTCAGCAAAGTTTGTGATTTTTATGGCTGTTAATTGGAGTAGCTGAAGGTTAATGCAATAACTCAGGGTATGGGTGTTGAAAAACAGTCTTTAATTAACAGAAGTTTCAGATGGAGAGGTACTAAGATGGCCATTTAAGTCTACCTTGCTCATAGCTGTCTTTGTCTTTAAACGTCAGTACTACACCATGATTAAAGATAAACAAATCGAATTGGAAACATTTTAACCCATCATGTTGGGTAACCACTAATTGGAACATTTGTATTTTGATTTTTGAATAGTAAAATATGATATGTAGAGTACAACATAGAAAATCCTTACTAATGACCAAATTTTAATTCATACATAAGGTACTTTGCATAATCTAAAGAGCATATGTAAAATTTAAATTATTCCTTTAGAGTTGCTAAGTACTTAAAACTGAGTCACACAGTGAGAAACTACAGTTATTAAAGGATTATGTGATTAATATGAAAACCCTTTTTCCTACCCCTTCATAGTGTGTGTGTGTGTGTGTGTGTGTGTGTGTGTGTGTATGTATGTGTGTATATTTCTGAGTGTGTGTGCATGTGTGACTACAGATGCTTTTGGAGGCCATAGGGCAATCTTGGGTGTTGTCCTCACACTCTGCCTGCCTGTTATTAGTTTTGGCATGCTTCCTCACTGGCCTGGAACTTTCTAGTGACTAGGCTGGCCAGCAAAGCCTGGTGGATCTGCCATTCTCTTCCTCCTCAGCGTGGCAATTGCAGACATATACCTGGCTTTCTTTTATGTGGGTTCTGGGGATTGAACTCAGCTCTTCATGCTTGTAAGAAGCACTGTACCAAATGAACCATCACCCTACTCCCATTAAAGAATTTATTTTTAAATATCAGCTTCACATATTAAAATATGCATAAAGCTCCAGCTGATAATGGAATCATTTGCAGTGAACAGGAGTATGCACAGAATGGTTTTGACCCTTCATAAAACCCAGGACTCTGATACCTGCCTGAAGATTTATGAATTATCAAATGAGTTTTATGATTTCACTGAGCATCAAAATAGTCTCAGCTATGACAGAAGCAGCAGGTGGGATCACGGAGTACTACTTCCTGTTGACTAACTTCCTGAAGCAAATATGAGACCACAGGGCCAAGCAATTCAGCTCCGAGGAGACATCTGCTAAACACCTACTTAGAGCAGTTGGTACCAGTGATGATTAAATCCTGACAAGGAGATGCATCAGCTGTTCTAAGTCACAAGGGCGTTGCTCATGCTAAATACAGCAGCAGTCTCCTATTCCCCAAGTGTCCCATTAAAATTAATACTCTTTTCAAAGTGTGAGGTTGTTTTTTTTTTCTTCCTCTCTTTCTAAAAAAGTTCCCAAGAAGATTGGTTCAGTAATTATCTAAGTTTTATCAGACCCTATCAGAAAATTATAGTTAGGTGGCTCCTCCTGAATCATGAAACTTAAGTGAGCAAATGTAATGATACAGAAGTGAATAAATAGGAAGTTCTCATATGTATATAGATACTTAAATTCACCATGAATATTTTAAGACTGTATCATCCTTCCAAACACATCACTGATTCCTGTGCTCAAAGAGCAAGAAGAACAACTGACTGTCCTTTGATGGGGCTCACAGTAAAGGTCTGGTGTATTCGCAGGGGAATGTTTCAGTTCTCTCTAGATTCACACAATCGGCAAAATAAACAAGAACAAAACAGATTATTGAATGAAATATTCACAACCCTCCTTATGGAAATCATTTTAGGAAGAGGATTGGCTGCCAGTCATGAGATAATACAAAATCAAGCACTACAGCGGCAGTGGTAGCCACCAGATTATCATACAGAGGACCGAGTACATTGTTAAGGTATACAACTGTATGATTAATTGCCCCAGAACCCAGATGCTGATCAGCCTTGGAAGGGAGTAGCCTGAAGGAAATGTCACTGTTAGCCTCTTTCATAGGCCTTGTATCTGCAGTATATTTGCATACATGCAAATGACCTATATGAAGCTGAATGGAAGTCAGAAAGGTGGCTTGCACATCAATGCTAAAGGGAAGGATGGGCCAGTGATACCAGTTTGACTAAGGCTTGTACACACAATCCACTGACATGAGTCCCTTAACTAAGTACTCAAGTTGTTTCCCAAGTTTACCTATAAACTTTAAATTTAAATTTCTAACATCCTGGCTAGGAAAAAAAATGAGAAAGAGGAATGGGGAAGGACAGAAATGGAGGGAAGGAGAAAAGGGTTCTTCAATACGAGAGCTGTTCTCTGAAATTGGAGCTCATTAACATAAAGATTATCACACAGGTCCTTTATGAATTCTAACTTTGTATTTTTGTCTGCAGTCACAAACATATTCACCTGAAATATAAATTATTTCATGATCTGGGATAATAACTTACAGTAACTCCCAAGCAAATGTTTGATAGCTTAGGTGTGAGAGCACACCTGAGAAAGGAAGTATTCTAAACTTATAAATAATCAGCACAACCTAAGATACTCTTGGTAAAGCAACATTAATGCCATCTTCTGTCGTATTAATAGTACAAATAATAACAAGTCTTTATTTCTTTTAAATTTAATTTCTGTAGCAAAAAATTAATATTCCACATGAAGTCAAAGAAAAGCAATAACCAAAGGTCCCTTTATAGACCCATGTGAATGGGGTCAATGTCTTTACAAACACATACCAGGCACCCCCTAAGTGTTTCTGCATTGTGAATAAAGCACAGAGTGGAGTCAGGTGACCCAGGAAGCTGACCCTCACCCACAACTGATGTATGGGTTCCTTGATCTTGGCTTTTCTCACCTGCAGAAATCAGAAATGAAATTATGTTCCATATAAGCCAAATTGATGGTGCTGTTGCTTAAGCAGCAGCACCCTAGTGGACAAGGGTTTGTGTGCCATGGCTTTTAGCCTCTACTCTTTGCTTTCACGTTTTATTGTATTTCAATAAGAGCATTAAAAATTAGAACGTATTTCAGTTTTTCTCTGAGTTCTATGCTACTGTTATTAGAAGTCTTGCTATACAGAGATTAGAGCCCCAAAGTGCATGAATGCAAGTGTGTAAGATTTTCAACAATTTGAATATAAAAACTATCTCTGTAGTTGTGTAGCCTTGGAGTCCCTTGGCATCCTACATTCTTTCTCTGTCTCTCTGTTGTTAGATTCCTCCTGAAAGACTGATTTAACATTTCTCATAGCGGAAGTACACTGCGGATGAATTCAGTTTGGATGTTTCCGACAGCATCTTTATTTTGGCCTCATGATTGAAACTTGCTTATTTCTGGGTAGGCAATTTCAGGTTGCAAGTGTCGTTCATCATGGCACAGTGTTCTGTTCTCTTCCTACTTCCTTTGTTCTCATGAGAACCTTTCTTTTATGCCCACTTTTGATCCCATTTACATCATGGCTCCTCTTCAGGGACATTTCCTTCCTGAGTTTTTTGATGTAATGTCTTGGGCCTCTTCTGCTCTGCACTTATACTTTTCATCAGTTTTTAAAAATTTTTCTAACCGTTGCTTTTCAAGTATATTTTCTTTTCCCTCGACTCTCTTCTCTGGTGAGCTTCCTAAATACACGTGCCTACTACCAGCCCTCATCTCTCAGCTCCATGAAGCTTTTTGGAGTTTAATTTCTTTTCTATTTTTGCTTTAGGGGTTGGGAATAAATCTCAGTGTTAGAGTGTTTGCTGAGCATGTGTGAGGCCCTGAGCTAGACTTGAGCTAGACTTCCAGCACCAGAACTACCTATTATGTACATGTGTGAGTGCTTGCAGTATGTATGTGTGCCCTATGGATGTCTATGTATGACAGAAAAGGGTGTCAGATTGCTCATGAACAGAGTTAGAGAATATCTGCTTGTGAGCAGCCACATGGTGCTGGGCACAGAACCTGGGGTGTTTTATTTTGTTTTGTTTTGTTGTTTTGAATAGTACCAAATGTTTTTAACAACCAAGCCATTCCTCCAGCCCTTGTTTTCTTATTTTGGGTCCTTTCTCCTATGTTTTATATTATTTACTTGTTTATGATGATGGGCTAAATCTTATCATGATTTCAGACAGTGATATTTTCTCCTTAGCCATTTTATTTTTCTCTACAAATTAACTAATATTTATCACATAACAGCTTAGTTTCTGGAGCATATGCAATTTTTTAATGATTGGTTCAGTGGACTTTGTTAATTTTATTAGGCATGTCAGTTTTTCATTAGATTTAATTACTTTGACAAATTTTTATGCCATTTTGAGTTCTTGCTTACAGAATCTCTGTGAGTATAGTGATCTTTATTGACCTTAGATATGAGTTTTTACCATATTTAACAATGGCCTTGTATCTTTATAAATATTCTTAAGCACTGTTCTAGAATGCACTCAATTAAGTAGAGACACTTTAATTAATTTGGATTTTGTATTGAAAACATTTTTTTCATTCACTATATTCTGGACCTTGGTTTTAAAATTCATTGGGTGAGTCAGGGTCTTATTTCACATGTTGTTAATAGTTTCTCCATTAGGGGACCAAAATTATTCTAAGTACTCCACCCTTAACAGTTTTTCCCATCCAACAGATGAGAATGCTGCTGCCCTGGCCTTGTGCATGGCTGTGTCACTTTTCAGGAGATTTCCTCAGACAAGACGATGTACTGACCCATCAGTGTTCTACAAGAGGGTCACGGAGTGGGCTTTACAGAGAGCTTGATTTCTTCTCCCCCCATTGCTCTTCCCTTTGATAAACTTTCCTGAAAACTCTACCTTGCTATCTGGACATTCACATCCATTCTTTCATAACTATCTTTATTAAAAAGTTGTACTTGAAAATGCATTTACTACACAATACTCTACTGTGTGGCTACATGCATACAGAGTCCTGAAAAGCAACCGTCACCTGTGCAAGCTCGAGTTTCCAGGGTCATTTCCAGTAGAGGCCTTTCAGGCTTACTGGCCACTGAATGTCCAGATAGATGCTTCCCCCCCACCACCCCAGCTTAAGTGATTTCATTTGGTCATAGCAATGAGAAACCAATAAATATGTTCTTTGTGCTCAGAATCTGATAATTTATCATTCCAAGCTGTAAGCTTGGCTGCGATTAGAATAGGAATTATCTTGTCTGGGTCTTCTTCACCTCCATCTTACTTGTTTTTGTGAATTGTATCGTCTCTGTCTCCATCTTCACTGTCTTCCTGACCAGAACCCTCTCCATCTCTTTTACCACTGTCTTCATGAGCAGCATCCTCTCCATTTCCAACGTAGATAATGAGTCTGCACCACATTGTGAAAACACAGCATTAAGAGAATTCATCTTCATCGCTTTTGAGATTACAGGCTTAGATATCTCCCCACCTGTCACCTTGTCTGCATCATCTCTCATTGGAAATCTATTGGCATGGTATCTGCTTTTCCAGTACTGATATTCCTCAAGGTCTCCCATCCCAGGAAAGCATCTGCATGTTTGTGGGGCAAATCAATACGTGCATGGTCTGTTTTTTGAAAAACACCTCAGCATCATCACCACAATGGAGGTCTGCAGGAGATTCGGGGGCAATGCTATGGTTATCCAAGGATGACCATCACCGCATCCTCAAGATAAAGTATCCTGATGCTTTCGAGTTTGGGCTATGATGTCATCCTCCAACGCAATCAACAACTATATTAGTTTCTTGCTAGGTTAATGCTCCAGCTTCAGATATGAACTCCCAGTGGAGAGCAACAGCCCATGAGCCACAGCTAAGCTTCTCCAGTGTTAAACCAGCACCTGCTCACCATCGTCAGACATGCATCTGCCCTCATTGGCCATGGGAAGTTGATGTACTCAGCACTGTAATGTTTTGCCATATTTCAACGGTGAATTTATGGGACCTTTAAACTTACGGATTTGTTCATTCATTTATGTACACATGTGTTGTACGTGTGTGTGATGCATGCACATGTGTGGGGTTGCAGGTGCTGTGTGGAGACCAGAAAAGGACATCTGGTGTTCGGCTCTGGTACCCTCTGCCTTTCTTTTTTTAAGACACAGTCTCTAGAGGAAGCCATGCTGGTGGACAGGAAGCCAAAGTGACTCTCCTGTTTGCACCTCTCCACACCACCGGGCTTATGGGGCGACAGCCATCTCAGTAGTTTCATTTTATAATCACGGGGACTGGAATCTACTCAGGTTCCTGTGCTTGTTCAGCAAACACTGTAGACACTATAAAAGTGACCCAAATATGCTGTTTTTAACGAAAACGGTAATTAATCCAGCTTAGCACATCAAAGCCAATATGTTTCATTATGAAAAAACTATTTTAAAATCCTTTTGATTTGATGGTAAATGACTTAGAGATAACACCATCATAAAAGGTGAAAATCTGACATAGAAATAGACAGAGAAATAAATGAAACTCTTAATCAGAGCAATGCAGCTCTAACTGATGAAACAAGCAGGAATCTGATTGAAGAGAACCAGAAAAAATATTATGCTTAGAAAACACAAATGAACGGGCGTTGGTGGCGCACGCCTTTAATCCCAGCACTCGGGAGGCAGAGGCAGGCGGATCTCTGTGAGTTCGAGGCCAGCCTGGGCTACCAAGTGAGCTACACAGAGAAACCCTGTCTCGAAAAACCAAAAAAAAAAAAAAAAAAATATTCAAAGGAAAAAAAGAAAAAGAAAAAAAAAATGAGATTTTTTTTTAAATATAGCTGTCCAGTGACACCATGGGATGGAGCCATGAAAGCCGCATTGGTCAGTATAGATAGATGCCATATGCATCTTACAGCATGCACTTCTTCAATTCATGCAACACTTTGCTCTTGATTTCTGTCTCCCACAATCTTGCAGAGTTCATTTTCATTTGCTCCCACTGTTTCTAGCAATCAACTGTAGGAATAAGTCAAGGCATTCATTTCTTTTTCTTTTCTTTTTTTTTCCCCTGGAGCTGAGGACCGAACCCAGGGCCTTGCACTTGCTAGGCAAGAACTCTACCACTGAGCTAAATCCCCAACCCCAAGGCATTCATTCATTTTTCTATGAACAGGCATTTGGGAAGCTCTGTCAGAATGATTATGAATATAGTTAGTGAGCATTCCTAATGAATGAAGTATGTGTGAGCAGATGAATGAGTATCATGTGAGTGAAGTTATGTAAAGGAGTGTTCACTCACACACCTGTGGCTTGATAGGCAGCATTAATACAAATTTTTATATACAGCTTACTTGCCAACACCTGGAAAGACATAATAATTTGCTTTTCCCAGCAGCTCATGTTAAAAGCTTGGTCACCAAATTGTGAGCTGGGGCCTTTGAAGTAGATCTTGTCACTAGGGCCTTCTACCTCCTCTGTCTGCCATGCCCGACCCCCCTCCCCAGCTGACATGCAGTGAGCGGTTGCTTTCTCACCTCCTGAAGCTAAGATGTTCTACTTCACTCAGGAAAGTAACATAAATTGAGATGACCAGGGATGTAAACCCTGGAAACCTCCAGAATGCACAATGTCCAAGTTTGGGGGAGGCAGAAGCTGGAGGAATATGAATTTGAGGCTGATCTATGTATGCTATATTAAAAGACCGCCTCTCAACAAGAATCAAAAACAAATACATCAATAGTAATAAATAAACCCTCTTCCCTTAAGATATTCTGTCACTGAGACAAAAGGCTGACTAACAAGAGAACACCATGTTCTTGTTAAGCTGGGCCTTTGCTGCTCCCTTTGTTTTGCCAGTCATGTGTGTTCCAGTGTGTTGTTTTGCAACTCCCTGATGGCTAATGAATACATAAATTACGTTTTTACATTTGTATACGTTTAACTCAATACAGCTAACTTAAAAAGACACCAATTTTCACCTCAATGTAGTGTCAACTTTTCAAAAGTGAAATGTATGTGGTCTTAATTATGAATTGTCTATCTGATTTCACTTGTTTGATTTTTCCGTTTTTATATCAGTCATCTACTGATCAAGGTTCATGCATTTCAAATTGAGCACGGTGTCCACTCCTCTGAGCACATGAGATTTGCTCTGTTCTTTTTAATTTTTTCTGACACTGTTCACTCTGTACTTTTCTAAAAGCTTTAGAAACAAATTGAACATTTGCAAACATACACACATACACCATGGGCTTCTATTTGAAAGGCTCAAAACCTACAGAGAATTTGGAGTATATTATCCATATTGAAATTAAATATTCTAATATGAAATCATAGATGATATGTCTTTTTAGTCTTTTAAATGTTTTATTTAAATCATACGCTTGTATTTTATGTACTGATTTAAAAGGATTCTTGGCTAGACTTACTGTTACAAGCTGGCATCAATATTATTATAAATAACTGTATGTTTATGACCCTATCTTTAGAATGATAATGACTGGAATTCTCTGATTATATTCTCTGAAGGACTTTCATCATTTTAATGAGTTACCATACAATATTATGAACTTCATAATTTTATCATATTAATAACATACTAGTATTCCTAGCTCATTAATTTTAATTTTTCAATATATATTTCAAATCTATCAAAATATTTAACTAAGGTTTAAATCTTTTCATCTATTAATACACTGAGTCACAGAAATGAGCTTTGTAATGCTAAGTAACCCGTGCATTAAAGCTGCCAGTCAGGATTCGTTGCCGGTCAGTGGAATCTCTGTAGATTGTGTTTTATGCTAGGTAAGGCGTTCAGTCTGTGTTCATGAGAAATGCCATTCTCTAATTTCTGACTGTTGCATTCTTTGTCACCGTTTCTTAGTCGCATCTCTTTTTCTCCTTAGAGTCACTAATTATAGCCCAAACAGCTCTTTGTTTGTTTGTTTGTTTGTTTGTTTTTGTTTTTGTTTTTGTTTTTTCGAGACAGGGTTTCTCTGTGTAGAGATCCTCCTGCCTCTGCCTCCCAAGAGCTGGGATTTAAGATGTGCGCCACCACCGCCAGACCCGGACAGCTCTTTATGTTACTTAACAAGAGGACCAACGTAGCAGGTACTTTATAAAAATAAAGTCATGTAACAAGCAGCATTCATGTGCAATTTGCTTTCATCATAAACTGAAGCTAGGTGACGGTAACACACACTAAGGAAGCCAACAGCAATGATCCTGAGTTTTCCCTTACCTCTCTCCCTCTGGGGAACTAAAAGCTCTCTGTTCTCCAGGGGAACCATTTGAGTGGCTTCACTTTCAGGATCTTGAGGCTCTGGATTCTCTAGAAACTTTGACTGAACTTTCCCAGCCCCGCTTAAGTTCTGTGTTTCAGCAAAGGACCCACAGGCTTCATGCTAAACCTCTAGCCATTAACCAAGATGCAAAGAGAGGCCTCCCGTCTCTGCTCAGGACCCTTGAGTCTCCTCTGAGTGTGTTTGGAGACTTCTTCCTACCAGGTTCCTGGAGCTCTGATGCCTTCAGATGTTCATTTTCTCAGAAGCAGCTTTGCTCTCTCATGTAATCTCCAATCCTACCGAGTGCTGTTGAGACATCATGTTTGGAATATATTCCATTTTAAACTCATGTTGTTGATGACAGCATAGCGAAGCGCAACCCAAAATCCCCGCGCCCAGTCACCACCTGATTCCAAAGGAGGAAGAGAGCAGAAGGAAGGGTCCTGGGATAACAGCTTACTCTGCATGATGCTTTCCTGCTATGAAAGATGAAGATGTAGCCGAGACAACCACAAAACCAAGGTTGCATCAAAATACAAGTGAAGGGCTCATCTTGAGTCTGCCTTCCTCTTCAGTCAGTCATTGCTGCCCTCTTGAGAGCCTGTCTGTGCTTGCTTGTCCATACACACCCCATCTTCCTCCCAGAGACATTTCAGATGTAAGAACTAGAAAGGCTAAGAGAACTTCGCAGAACTAGAAAGGCTAAGAGAACTTCGCAGTCAGAATAGAGATGCTTTAAGAAGAATGCTAAATATTCTATATACTCCATCCAGAGGATTTAACTTAGATGAAAGGCCTTGCTTGTGTGAGAAACTATTCCTTTTCTTTTTGTCTAGGTAAGTATCCTGAACAGATGGCATTATCCAATTATTAGCAGTTGGCACAACAGGTAAGAAATGAGAAAAATTTAAGGGCTATTGAACGCTAGGGAGCAATATTCATCCTGGCACTTGGGGAATTAACCGTAAAGCTCTCGTTAGTTTTAATGAGGACGTACAGCCAATCTGGATATGTTCACATTGACTCAGCAGTGCGCTACACAGCACAGGTGTTTAACTGTCAGCTGATTTAACAGTCTGATCTGAAAAGATTAAAAGACTGTAGGATAAAAACCAGTCACTCACAAAGGCAGAAAGATCTGGGAAACAAAACTGCTATTTTAAATTTGAAAATATTAAGAAAACTTGAGCCTATTAAACACACTTAGCTCAACCTCATTTAGTAAATTTATGTATCGATATGTTTTGGTTTCTTAGCAGTGACACGGGAAAGGCTTGGGTTTGGGGGAATGCCTATATTATTATTGTGTGTATTACTATTAATTTTGTTCAGGATTCATTATTAACATGTTATATCAGAATGGCCTCATGTTTTAGGGACACACTTCACACAGTGTGAAGGGATGTGGGGTTTCCTATTCAAAATGGGAGAAGAGTCTGTAGCCACAAAGCTGAACCACCTCTGCTATGGTTGGGAACCACATTTGCTGTTTTGTATGCAATTGCTGAAGTCATGTAGCAACTGGATAACTTGTACTAGTGACTTCAGGACTACTTTACAAAATGTCTATCTTGAAGATCCTTGAGAGAGATCTCATAGCATCTATACTGCTTTTAAATTTACTGCATACATTTCACTGACTTGCTGTCCTCATGTGCCTGGGAAATTATATCTGCGTGTGTTTGTTTGTGTATTTGTTTGTTTTAAATATGAATTTGACTCACTTTTTGAAGTCGTATGACAAAAACCTGGACTGAGAGTTTGTGATTCCTGTCGTGAGCCATATCCTGTGGCTACTTACCAAAGGCAAAACATCTCTGGTCCAGAGCAACACATGTAAGATTTTGTAATGCTTACATAATTCCCTGTAGTTCACACAGTCATGAACAGGTTATACAGTTTGTCTGATATTCTGATTTCGGACATCTATGATAAGATAGAGTTATATTTTCGAGATAAAAGAAATGAAGATTATGTGTGTAGCTCAAAAACTAAACCTTTCTTTTTTGGCGGTATGCAGAGCACCTTTCAGTATCATGAATACTTGTCCATAGGGGTGAAGGCTCCAGGGAGGCACCCGCTCTACTTCTCCGTGTTCAATGAGTTGTGTAAGTGTAGTATGGAGCAGGAGGGTTCTACTGTCAGTGTTGGAGAGCCACTAATAGTCTTGCCAATAGCCTGGGTTGTTTAAGGGTTCCCATGGCCAAGAACTGGATTATATGTAACCCATTCCTAGTATTAGAAACTTTATTTGGTGACAAGAGGTATCCAGTTGGGACTCTGACTCCCCTGGTATTTGGTGATTTCATTTAGATCACCTTCACACACACACACACACACACACACACACACTATATATATATATATATATATATATATGGAAGCTTCTACTATATTAAGGTTTCATATGACACCCATCATGGCCCTTAATTTTAGTTGTCCCTCCCCATATTCCTTTCTTCATCTCCTATTCCTTCTCTTTCTTGTTTGGACCTCACATTCCAGTCTCCCTCCATCCATCCATAACTATCTATTCTATTTCTCCTTCTTAGAGAGATCCCTCCCTCCCTGCTAGTCCCTTACTCTCTACCTAACCTCTGTAGTTATACTGATTGTAGCTTACCTAAAATTTAACTTTAATGACTTTATATTTAAAGATTTGCAATACAAACAGGGTTTTGAAATAAATGATCCAAAATGTCTTTATGAAGAAATTTATTTTTATTACATATAAATATAGGCTATGCTGCAGATGTAGATCACAGTTTTTGAGCTATGACTTTAGGAATGGGAGCATTTAATTTAAATAGATATGAATGTTTTCCCAAGTGCATTCCAAATGCGTATGAAGAGTTTTGATTTTTTATGTATTTATTTATTCATTGAGAATTTCATATAGTATATTTTCATCATATTCTTTTCCATCCCACCCTCCCTGTCTCTACCCACACAACTTCATGTTCTTTTTCTCTCTTAAAAAAATAAAAATAACAGGAAAAAAATCACTAAAATCATGGAGTGTGATTTATGTTGACTGAACATTCCTGAATATGAGAACTGTACTGGAGTTTGATATACCCAGTGTCACTCCATTGAAGAAAACTCATTTCTCTCTCCTAGCAACTCTCAATTGCAAATAGCTTCTTGGCCACAGTTGGACTTCATGCCTACTTCCCCTTCTCCATGCTGAACATTTGAGTGCTTAGAAATAATAATCTATTATTTGGATTCACATTTTCTTAGATGGAATTCTGTTTCCACTATATCATTTACCCTCTAATTTTGAGGTAAAATATAATGTATATTTTTAATATTAAACTATATTTTCAATGCATAGCTTCTGCTGTGGTCTGAATATCAGGGTTTCTTTAAGATCTAGATGTTGGACACTCAAGTCCCACTGTGACTGTACTTGAAAATGAGGCTTTCTGGAGGTACGTAGGTAAGATGAAGTTAGGATATGAGGCCCTGATCCCATAGTATTAGTGTCCCTATAAGAAAATGTTACACAGCTCTTTTGCTTTCACAGCTCCCACCTCTCTCCTAGCTGGCTCCTTCCCCCAGCATGTGAGCACAAAGAGGAGCCTGGTGAAGCTCAGAGAGATGCCATCGTCTGCCAGTTGAAAAGAAGCCTCAAATGAAACCCATGTTTCCATCACCTTGATCTTGGACTCCAGTCTGCAGACTTGGGAGAATTAAATTTTATCCTGTGACACCTCATTTTGTGATATCATATGTTATAATATGAGGCAGCTTCTGAGTGAATGAATTGTGCATATACTTTTCGTTTCTGTTTCATTTCTACATAAAATCACAACACATCCACTATCTCAGAAAAATGCTATTATAATAACTCCCAGGGTCCTACAGGGAAAGCCCCAGGTATTGGAGACTCTGCATTTTCATCTAGAGACCCTTCAAGGAAAGAATGGGATAAAAAGCACATCCCATATGAAGAAGGGACTTGGTTTTTTCATTAGACATCAGTTATAAATTGTCCACATTGACTTAAAGCTGTTCTGAGTTTATAGTCTGTGGTTCTTTGCCATGCCCATTTCTCCAGCAACAGCATCACTGAGCCAACTGGAAGAGTCTGTTGTCATCCTCTGCTAAGCTGGATTTCCTGGTACAGCAGCAGCCCTGGGAATGCTACCCTGTGACTTCTTTCATATAATATGCTCTGAAGGGACAGTTGACAGTATTGTGCTAGCCATACTCTATTGATTACAAGCAAAATTCAGTTTTTATACATCCTCAAGGAGAGGGGATCCTTCAGATGTGAGGCTTTTAGGTGGCTGAAATGGTAAGGGGGTATTGCTTCAGGCCGCCATGGACACTTGTCAAATAATTTCTTGTAAAAGAACACCAATTGATCCCCCATGAGAAGTGCTGCTATGAATCTCTCTCCAAAGACGGGCTAGTAATGACTTATTTCTGTTTGCTGTATAAAAGTTTAAAGTGCTTGGATAGCATTGCCATGAATCAGTGCCTCTCCCCAACTCCTTACAGGAAGTTCTCACCTCATCAGCCACTCTAACCCGCTGCTGGAAACTCTTAATTCTGTTTCTTTATTGGAGTAGCTGCCCCACCAGTCACCTCTGTGGGGGGGATTCCAGCAGGCACTGTAAGTCTCATGCATGGACACCAATATTCAAGTGCGTGCAACTCTGCCCCACACTGTCAAAGATATTTACATGCCTGTCAAAGATATTTACTTGTCTGCATAGCCTTATCCTGTCCTCCACCTTGATTGCAGGTTTCTATCAGCAGACATCTGCCTGTTCACTGAGTGCCCCACACCTTTATCACAAGTGCCAGTCTCATCCGATTGTTATGTATATGAAGGGATTGTTATCTGAAGTCAGTTCATTTTGTTGTTTCTGCAGTAGGGTGCTCCTCCTTCTGGGGGATTTGCTTTCCCTACATATGTGTCAGTTTATCTGTCTGGGGATTTTCAACGTAGGAACCGAAACATTTGAAGTTTATAAGTGATATCTCATCTCTTTGCCCAGTTGGGTAAGTCTGATCGTGTTGCAACTTCTCTAATGCCTTGGTAATACTAATATCCTACGTTTTAGTCTTACGAGAGTCTCCAAAATACAGGCCTAATTCTCTGTTAATGAAACTAAACCAAAACAAAAAGAGATAGGTTTTTGGCAGTCCCTACATTGAGGGGACAGAAAGGAAAGGTGTGACAATTGGAGCACTGACTCCCTGACCTATAGCGTTTCCTGAGCAGAAAGGCTTTGGACAATGGATGTTCTACAGTATGGAAAGAAGAAACACAAAGCTATGTCGTCTCCTCGTGACATCTTAAAAAAAACGGCTCATGTCCAAAGTGGTGTCAGAGTACTGAAATGGAAAGCCCTTTTTCTGATCATGTATCCTCAATAATAACAAAAAGAAAGCAATGCCTTAGTGCTCCTACTTAGACTGTGGTAAGTGCATCTTCTGCAGTGGGTCATGCAGAAAAGAGGCTTGAGAGGGTATGTTCCTGGAAGCAATCACGAGAGGCAGAACAGAAGTTTAAGAACCATTTAAGTGAAATTATATTTTGTGTCTCCAGAAAGCATTATATTACAAGATTTGCACTGTTGCTTCTATGATCATCTGGATTTAAATGTTTGTCCTCACCCCATGTGCATGTCATACATGCCATAGTTAGCTTTAGCTGTCAACTTGACACAAACCTCAAGTTCCCTAGGAAGAGGGAACCTTGACTGAGGAATTGCCTTCATCACATTGACCTGTAAGCATGTTTTTGTGACATTTTCTGATTGTCGATTCGTGTAAGAGTGTCTAGCCCATGGTGGGTGGTTCTGCCCCATGCTAATGGGCCTGGACTGTGTAAACAGGTAGCAGGACATGGGCCTGGGAACAAGCCAATCATCACTGTTTTTTTTTTTTTTTTTTTTTTTTTTTTGTGGTTTCTGCTTCAAGCTCCTGCCTTGGTTTCCTTTGATGATGGTTGATTAACTAAAATAAAAATCTGTCCTCTGAAAGGTGGCTTTGGACAATGTTTGTCACGGCAACAGAAAGCAAACCAGCACAGTACATAATTGCTCTTTTTCACTCTGAAAACATTTAAGAGATTTACTTAT
Source organism: Peromyscus attwateri (assembly GCA_902168425.1). NCBI lineage: Eukaryota > Metazoa > Chordata > Mammalia > Rodentia > Cricetidae > Peromyscus > Peromyscus attwateri. The sequence continues at coordinate 29,327 of CABHPP010148313.1, forward strand.
GTAAGTGATAGCAAATGCCTATGTTCTTGGGTAGCTCTCACAGCAGATGAAAGGCGGTGGTGTGTTCTGTGCCTTGTCATTCTCTTCGCTGAAATCTAACAGTAGAAGCTCCATCCTTAAGAGAACAATGGGAATTGATCACTATTTATGTCACACTATTCTAACTTGTTTTCATCATTTACTATTTTAACCGATTCTCTGATGCCCAGCTCTAGGATCATGTCTTCAGTTTTCAGCCATCATAAATGATGCCTGAGTTAATGTTCTGAAAATCACTACTCACACAGTTATAGCTGTGGATGTGGGGTGGTGTTGGTAGGTCAAAACCCAGGAATTGGACTGTTATGTTATCACAAGCTAAAAAATGAGAAAAAAAAAAAAAAAAAATCCCCTGCACAGAGATTTTACTCTTGCCCTCTGAAAGGGAATGAGATTCATCCAGACCATAAATTATGGGACCTTTAGAATTTCTTGACAGATGAAAACAACATTTCAGTATGCAACACTCCTTCTTATTCTTAGGGAATATGTTCCAAGACACCATGCCTAAGACTACAGAAAGTTCCAAACCTCAGCTACCTCCTCCTCTACAGGGAGAATTTTGATCACAACATTTTGTGTCAAGTATTGCCATAAAAACTATGAAGCAGCTTTACTTGTGGACTTGCAAAACATTATCTAGTTCTAGGATACTATGCTCCCTTCAGGACTGAGAGATGTCTCCTCTAAGATTTTCATTGCTCTCTGGGCTAGTAGGCCATCTTCTGGATTCAGCCACCAAAGCTTTGTTCTCTGAGTTTCCTTTCATTCTCCTATTTGATTCTCAAGTCTCCAAGACTCTGAGCTTTCCTGGACTCTGGCCCCAACCCTTGGATGTAATCTGGTACAACACTGACTCATTTTGTTCTCTTCTCTTGGATTCAGACCCACACAGATGTCTGATCCTTTACATATTTTGTATAGCTTTCTAGTTATTTAAAAGAGGAGACAGATATGTTCTCTGTGACTGCATTTTATCAGAAGGGGCTGTTTCTTAATGTTTCACTTGGGTCAGATGTGAGAGTCATGCTAATCAATCTGTGCTTTATTGTTCTGACCCAGTTTTTTAAAAAAAGTGAGAAACTCATTCTGATAACAGCATGGGTGTTTAGCAGTTTACCAATTTAATGTCTCCACAAGGTTAAACAGATTTCCTTGTTTAGAAGACATTTTTACGTGTCTCAGAGGATGTGAATTAGTTTTTACTTATAAGTCCTTGTTACGATAGAAGTATATACCAATGGGAGATAGCCATGTTGTGGCAGTTTGAACTTTGAATTCATAGTTAGTTATTTCAACACTGGCCAGCTGTTAGGTCCTGGGAAAGCATGTGACACAGTTACATCAATTTTGGAATATGCAGGCTGAGGGCATGGCATCGAAAGCATCAAAACCAGGGAATGCTGCAATCCTTCATAGAAACAATGTTGGATTTGCAGTATGCCCTTGGTTCTTTGAAAGCTCAATTCAATAATTTAGGGCTTGTTCTGGTCATCTTAACTATGAACTTGACAATTTAGAGTCATTTGAGAAAGGAATCTCATGGGGGATCGCTAAGATCAGACTGGCCAGCCAGCAGGTCTGTGGGGAATTGTCATGACTGTTAATTTTGGTGGGAGGGCCCATCCCCCAGTAGACTGCAGTGTTCTCTGGGCAGGTGATCCTGGGGTGTAGCAAAAAGCTAGCTGAGCATGCGCCTGAGCGAGCCAGGAAGTATCACGTTCCTCTATGGTTTCTGCTTCAAGGCCCTGAACAGACTGTGACCTCAGGTGTATGACAAATCATGCCCTGTTAACCCAAGCCCTCCCAGGTGTTGCTTTTGGACTTGAACTTTGTCACAGCAATAGAACAGGGATTCTTTCAATTATTTCCCATATTTGTGTCAATCATTTTTTTCAGTTACTAGCAGAAACCTTAGATTTCTTAAATATGCCTTAGATTTAAATTTCTTTTGATTGTAGTGTGTGTGTGTGTGTGTGTGTGTGTGTGTGTGTGTGTGTGTGTGTGTGTGTGTTGAGCTTTAAATAGTACTGGTGATTAAATCAAACTCTTCGTTCTCTTTTTAGGTAATGTCGCTATGTGTTGGGGGACAGTAGTATCAAACAAGTACATTTTATCAATCATCAATTGATCTTTAGCTAAATGATATGTCTTTCCCCATATGTCTTATTTTGCTTTGACAGGTTATGTCTCATGCATCCTAGGCTGCCTGGAATTCTCATTATGGTTGACTTTGAACTTGTGATCCCTTGCCTCTACATCTTGAGTGTTGGGATCACAATCATGCATCACCCTACCAAGTTTATATGGTGCTAGAGATCAAACGCTGGGATTTGAGCTACAATGCTAGCCCCTTGTATCTTGGTGTCATGCATTACTGGAGATGGCGTTAATGCATGGATATGAGATGGAAGCTGGTGTATGAGGGAAAGCATGTTAGTAGGAAACAAAATGGACTTTCTGAAAGGAAACATTTCTTTACTCTGTTTTCTTTTATAAGTAGAAGCTTTGCTAATAACGAACAAAGGAATGGAAAATGTGAACACCAGAACTCTGGCATTCATGTAAACTTCATGAGAGCATGATGAAGGTTTGGAATATGAATGAAACTCAGTTCTTTCACATCATCACATGGGGAAAGATTACATTCAATATTCCCTGTAGCCATCAGTCTCATGAAAATACTAAATCATGTGTGATAAATCTGTGACTTTTATAGCTCCAGTGTCAGGCACAGCAGCCATGACATAGTAGGAGCTTAGTAATGGTATTTATTTTTCCAGATTAGTGACTAATGTCCCCTGGTTGCCAGTGGTCATGAATGTGGAGAATCTGGACCTTTATTCAGCATAACGCCACTTCAGGAAGTCCCAGGACTGCAGTTCAGATGTGAGGGACCTGAAAGGTTAAAGGAAGCACTGTTCCTCTGAAGGCTGAGGAAATCTTTCTAGTGTTGTCCAAATGATTGGACTTTGAAGAACATGCTAGAAAGTGGAAATATTTTGATAAATATTTTCTGGTATGTGCCACTGAAAAACGTCACCTAAAAGTATATACTATTTTCATATAAATAAGAGTTTTACATCTTATATTAATAGTTAATGTATCCTTTGTGGCATATGGGCATGGCTTTGAAAGCCAAACTTGCTTTAAAAAAAAATGAAACATGCATCAGAAAATGTCCCTACTCAGAAAACATTTCATAATTTATAGCATTGCTGCTTCTGTATTTGGAAATCCTTTTGTGAGCATGTTAGCAAAATGTATAATTATCTTACTCATGTGGTATTTTTCCTCCATGAACTCTGAATGACTGTAAGCTAAGCTGGCAAGAGTTACCTCAGCATGGTGTACTTCTCCTAAGTCTTTTGGGGAGAGGGGGGAGTACTTATGAATTGTCTATTGCACATAAATTAAGACAAATAATAACACGTATCTGTCCCTTCCTGTTGGGAACACAGAAGCTAACAGACAGTCTCCCTTGCTTAGAAATAGATGGTACCCACTATAAAACCCCAAATATAAATAGAAGTGAGAGTGATAAATTGTGTGTTGTATTTCTAGCAGCTCATTTTCCTGTGAAATGGTGCTGGGCAATTTCCAACCACAAAAACCTTGTAAGATGAATCCTATTTACTCTGGGTCTATTTACTTCTTCTACAGAACAATTTAAAATGTGCTACTTGTAAGTCTGATATGAGATCTTGTTTTTTTTTTTCCTTTTAATATGCCTCTTCTGAAATAGCAGCCATACTTTTGCCATCATTTTATTATTGTGTTGAAAACAGCCCGTGTTTCTCAAAAGGTATTTCCTGACCACTTTAATTATACAGTATATGCCTTTCTATTTTCTCAGGATAGTTTGGCCAATTGAAAAAGACCAAGAAAGTTAGCAGAGTGCAAAAGGTAAATACAAAACTCCGAATCTGCTGAGACTCTAGGATAAGAAAAGTCTGAGGGCCTGCCTCATGCTGTAGTGGGAATTCACTCTGCCCATGACATTGGACTATTTGGCCTGATAGAGGTGGTGCTTCTTATCTGCCAATCTGAGTGCTTAAAAGCTTAATAGGGCGGAGAAAGGGAGTTGCATTCTCTTGGGTGGCGATCAGGCAGTGTGAAACTGCGTGCGTATGATCAGTCCCCAGCTTCCCAAGGACACTGCAACTGGATTCACCTTATCCTGTACCAGTGAGTCTGTTTTCCCCATAGAACCCCTTAATAAATTTATATATATATATATATCATTGAGGCTCTTGTTACACCATGCAGACAGGAACAGCAGCATCACTCACAGCACACTAGCCCTGTGCCTCTAGCAATGAGTCCCACAAAGCAAAGAGCAGACGAAGTCAGGAGACAATAGGAAGCAAGGGGGTTTTGTTGTTTGTGTTTTTGTTTTGTTTGTTTGTTTGTTGTTTTGCTTTGAGTTTTTTTTTGCATTTTAAGAAGTGAAGGCAAGCATGGTGTTCACACCCACAATTCTAGTATTTCAGAGTTGAGACAAAAGGACTCCAGAATGTTCCAGGCTAGACCAAGCTACGGAGTACTTCCCTGTCTCAAAATAAAGCAAAAATCAAAGAAAAAACCAATATAGAATATTGGTATGAATGATATGAAATATTAGTAGTTAATTGTTAATAATTGCTCCTAAGGAGACAGGAAAAGCCATCCAGGGGATCACTTGAATATCAACAATGCATGACAGAAGGTTCTAAATTGTGGTGGGGATGATGCAAAGCAGAGCCTTCATGAGAGAGAACATGCTTTTCAGGATGTCATTCTGTACGGACAGCACTGGTGACTCTGAGTACAAAGAATAACCTATTTTGGATTTGGGGAACAGTTGGGCTTGTTTTTGGAGGGTGATTAAAAGTTAGATTTGAGGGATATTCCTGGCTTCAGGTGTGCAAAGTCTGTACCATTTTTATAGGTCAGTTAGATTGTCAGTGTAGTCCATGGTTTCACCAACATAGGAGGGGATAATTCGGGAATAGATACAGATCATCAAAGTGGGACCATTATCTAAACAACAGGGCTTCTAGAAGTGTCCAGAATCCAAATCACATGTTGACTAAAGCTGGGGTAGCATCGAGGCCATTGAAGGGTTGGGAGCATGGTTAGAGGAGGCAGGTGGGTGGGCATATTAAAAGCTTCAGTAAGAAACAAGAGGTGAGCTCTGGCATCCGCCCACATGTGGTGGTATTGTGTTCCCAAAAATATTGTGCCCCCTAATAAACTTATCTGGGGTCAGAGAACAGAACAGCCACTAGATATAGAGGCCAGAAAATGGTGGTGCACATGCCTTTAATCCTATCACTTGGGAGGCAGAGATCTATCTGGATCTCTGTGAGTTTAAAGCCATACTGGAAACAGCCAGGCATGGTGACTCACACCTTTAATCTCAGAAAGTGAGCCTTTAATCCCAGGAAGTGATGGCAGAAAGCAGAAAGGTATATAAGGCGTGAGGACCAGGAACTAGAGCTGGTTAAGCTCTCAGGCTTTCGAGAAGCAGTTCAGCTGAGACCCATTCGGATGAGGACACAGAGGTTTCCAGTCTGAGGAAACAGGATCAGCTGAGGAGCTGGCAAAGTGAGGTAGCTGTGACTTGTTCTGCTTCTCTGATCTTCCAGCATTCACCCCAATACCTGGCCCCAGGTTTGATTTTATTAATAAGACCTGTTAAGATTTGTGCTACACCTACACTAAAGTCACAATGATGAAAAATAACTTACTGTAGTTTTCAAAAAGATCTAGACAAAAGGATCCCAAATGTTCCCAAGTCCCACATGATAAACTTTCAAGAGATATCAGGTATGCCAGCCAACTGCCCTGATTTGAATATCACACATTGTGTTTGTATATATGTTTTGAAATATCACCTTGTATCTAGTAATTGCCCATTTACTGTGCATCAGTCTTCAAAGAGATAACATCAAGAAAATGGGTCAAGTCACAAAAGAGTTGGACATATTGCTACTGCCCAAACCCAGCTAATCTTCCTGCAGTTGGTGAAGAATCTGAACTCCGTAAGGAGTGTTACACCCATGCACCTCAACTTCTGACCTGCAGTGTGTTGATTTCCAGCTACTGTAATCAAATAAGTAGCAAAGGCTTTCCTTGTTTGCTTTTAATTCCCTGGTTTTCTACTTGGCTACATGATCCTTGAAAAAAATTACCAAAGATGTCATAAACCTCTAGGGGTGATTGAGAGAAACCAGGTCCACTGGCTGGTGAGCAGGGTATCAGCTGGATCTGACCTCTATGCATGGCCACATCCTCCTCCCAAGGTCCTGTCTGTGTCCTGGGCAGCAGGAGAGCCATCCCATTTCACATTTCCCCACCTGCTTGTGCGGCTTTGATATCTTTTTTCCCCCAGTTGATTAAACTAGATGAGTATTTTGGGTCAGAGTAATCTAGGTTATTGGTGGGGGCAGAAGAATCACGTTTCAGAGAAGTAGCTGACGCACATTTGTGAGCCATTACACCTCCCTCTGTTCTTGAGCCTGCATGCTGACCTTTGTGCCCTCATTTGCTGTGATGCATTCATCCTCTCTTAAACATCAGATGGAAGCTACAAACTGTCCGTTTTGCAGGTGAGGTGCTGGTGGGTTAAAGCACGTTAACGGAGAAAGTTTTTCACTTTGTCATTTTTTCACCCCTGCAAGGTGATTTTGAGAACAATTTTCCTTGAATGTCACAGAAATGGCCTCTTTACATCCCACACTCAATAATCACACTTACTCTTGTGGATAGTCCTCCTTGGGTCCACCCTTTAGCTTAAGTATTTTCTCTCAGAAGGTAAGCTAGCCTTTAAACGTACAATAGTCAACGAAAAAGAAAAAGCATTATTTATGAATTTGACTCATGTGAACTTGAAGCTACCACATGCTTGCATTGAAACATTTGATGTTTTAGGATTTAGATTTTTATTTCTCAGATAAGCCCATGGGCTGGCCGTGGAAATGACGGCTTAGATCTAGAGCAGCCAATGATACGATCATATTTCACTTGAGGGGGAAGTCTCTCTGATAGTGCTCGGTTCCCATGTGATACTGGTACAATGGTGCTTTGCAAATATGCAGCTCTGCCTCATCTGTGAGTGGAGCATAGAGAAGGAGAGACGTCAGTTCAGTTACTTACTAGTGCAGTGTATCATCTAGTGCCAGCAGCTGGACCTTAGGGATATGACCTGAGATATGAGCTGTGGGGATCCACAGAGGCTCCCTAGTAAGGCCTTACCCAAGATCAGAAAGTCTGAGCTTGCTTTGCCCAGAAGGGCTGCACAATAGGATGATTTGGCCAAAGGTGTGGGTAACTGGTGTTTTGAAGGGTCTACACTTGTTGATATTTTATACCTCGACCTTGAGAGGGAGAGGTCTTTTGCTCCTTCCCTTGCTGATGTATAAAAAGCCTATCATGATTAAACTTGAGGCGGCTGGGTATTGACCCAGGGCTCTCTCAAAGCTATCCTGTGTCTCTGTCTTTCTCATCATCTCCGTCTATATTTCTATGTAATATTGCCTTATTCCTCACTCCTCCCCCCAAGAACCCTTTGACAGGTTGGCGCTGGTCTCCTACAATAAGTTGCTGTGTTCTTTCCTCTTCTCACTCCAAGGTAAGAACACCAGTGGTCATTACCTGGCTGTCAAAGAGTGTGCAATAATCCCACTGTGGAAGGAAACTATCCCAGAAGCCAGTTTGTATCAAGAAGTATAACTTCAATTCCCTTTTCAAATATGCAATTTAGAAACTTTAATCACATGGCATAATTGTTTGTATATCCTTTAGGCCCCATTTGATTTTTCGGTGACAATTATTCTTTAGAAAACAATTGTGGAATCTGTGCTTTGTGCTTACTTGAGACTACATACATAAGCTGGATAGTGATGGTGGAGAGATCTGTGCTGGGGACATGACTGAGTCAAGAACTCTCAGGGACTATTGGGGTCCAGCCCCTAATAGTCTCCTTTCCAGGGTCCAGGGAAGAATCTATCAACCAGCTGAGAATCTATTCTTAAGGTCGGCGAATCAATCTACGCACGCAAAGTTCTTTGGTCCATTCACTTTAATTCTTCCCCTCGTCCCTTGCTTTACAGTTATATATCCCCCCAAAATCACAATCCTCCCCTCCACCCAGGACACCCAGCCTGAACTTCCTCAGGCAGTGATTGTCCACTATCAGGATCAAATGGAATCACAAAGAGGGGCAGTAGTTGTTAATTATCATTTGCGACCCAAAGGGGAAGTGACTAATGAATTAACTAAAGGCTAAATATGGGTAATATCTAAGAAGAGGGATCTTATGTGCTCAACTATAATCTTAAACGTGATTGGTAGAAAATGTTAAAAATCTGTAAGTTGCTAGGTCAATGGGAGAAAATAAAACTGTCTTCTTTTTTCCTGTGGCTCCTATCTGTCCAAGCTGTCTGCCGTTTTTCTGCAGGGTGGGGTTAAGTGTGCTCAGTCTCTAGGCAACCTGTATACAGGTAGATGTCTCTGGTGATAGTTAAAGGGAGATCTGGAACTGGAGGTAAGATTTGGGAAAGGAGGAAGTTAAGCTTAATTGGCACATCCGCCAGGCCTTCTCAAACAGGTAGCCTGGATGCTTAAGTCTGTTCTTGGAGAGTACAGAGGTATCTCTGATAAGGTACTTTCCTCCATCCGGGGATGGACCTGGCCAGATGCTGCCAATGATGATAATTACAGGGAGGCTTGAACTGGGAGTTCTGGCTGAGCATAGCTGTTAGCACAGAAGGTTATCTAAATATTCCTAGAAGTGGTTAGGTAAGGAGTTAGAGGTCTATAAAGTTAGTAAGGCTGTAAGAAAGGAGGGTCTGAGCTAAATTGTGTAAAGCTATTACTTAATGTCTACCTGATCTAGGCGGTGTCCCCTTGTGGAATTTGCCTTAAGTCAGGAGACTTGTACGTGGGCTACTATCACTGTTAGTCTTTGAAAGTTGGGTGTTGTTTCCTGTAGTCCTTGAAGGTGGCTAAGGGAGATATCTGATTCCAGAGAAAGCCTTTCCTGAGACTGTTCTCCAAATACCTGGAATGTGTATGTCCAGAGAGTGATCAGTCCACACTGTTAACCCTTCTTAGGGAAAAGTCAACTGGGAGAACTATGAAGGCACGCATGATTTTCATAACAGAAGACAGCTGATATATAACAAGCCAAGTAACACCAAAAACTCCTTGGGATTCGGCTTCCTCTGGAGGAATTCCCTGATTCCTCCAGGTAGTGACTTTGCCATAACCAGCTGAGTTCTTATGATATATTCCTGCGGCCTGCAAAGAACCTGCTGTGCAAGGTGAGGAGCTGAGTTAGGATTCTTAGTAAGCCATGTAAAAGCCAAGGACAGTGATGAACATCTGTCTGTAACCCAGCACTGCTGGGTGGTGATAGGAGGATGCCCAGAGCTTGATGTCTAGTCAGTCTAGCCAAGATGGCAAACTCTATGTTCAATAAGTCACTGCCTCAAAATAAATTGGGACCAGTAGAAGATGTCAACTTTCTGGCTTCTGCATACAGGATCATGCATTTTGCCCAGACACACAGATGCACAAATGCTCACATGCATACACATACAAATAAATACATAATATATACATCAATAATAAATATTCCCTTATGCTATCAATTGACAAGAGACTAGTCAGTATTGACTCAACAGATGTTCCTTGTGTTTCTGTTGTGTTCTTGGAGCTATAACAAGTCCTTGGGGTATAATAACAAATGATTCTTTAATCCAAGGAGTATTTCTTAGACAAAGAAGCATAAAATATTGTAAGCAGTCCATAAGAAGAGCAAGCCCTTGACATTCAGAAGATTCTCTTTACTGTTACCCAAGACTTGATGTTGCCCTGGGTTGAGCTGCTGTTCACAGCCAGACTTTCTTGTTCTGTTGAATATGAATGCCCTCTGGAGGCATCCATAGAGCACCAAGTCACTCAGTGACCATTATGCACCCACAGTTAAGTCTGAGCACACTCAAGGGTGACACTATTCAATATCTTATTGTCCTGGCTGAGATTAGGGGCTGAGTTTCTTCCTTTCACAGTCCTGACATTTCTCCCCACATTCCTCCCCACACAAACACCTTCTAACAACACCAAAGCTCTGGATTTTTCAACTTTTCCCCCATCACCTCTCAGGAGCTGACCCCTGTATTTCTAATTCCCACTTACTTTACTAAATATGAATAGCTCAGGGGTTTCCACAGTGTGCTGTCTCTGACTTCAGGAAATTAAACTACAACCCTTTAACTATAAGTACGCTCTTATTGATGTTTAGCCTGATGATATTGATAATAAAAAACAGTTTGAAAAATAATGAAATAAGTGTTCCAAGACCAAAATAAGGCTTATAACAAAATTGTGTGCATTTGTGTGTGAGTGTGCATGTGTTGAGAGGGGAGAGAGAGAGAGAGAGAGAGAGAGAGAGCGAGAGAGAGAGAGAGAGAGAGAAAGCCTGTGCAAGTACATGCACAAGAGACAGGAGCAATTTCTGATTGAGGTGAAGACAAGGGATTAGTTAAGACAAAGGGAAATGTAATCAGAAATCATTATCCATACTCAGTATGGGGACTGCCATTATTTTCAGTGCTGAACACTTTGTAAGACACCCTTACTACAGTAAATAACCTACCACCTGTGCTTAGGCAATAAACAAATCAAAATCAGTGTGTTACACAAAAAAAAGACAGAAAAGCAGGATGGGATTTGAAAAGTAGAGTGGTAGTCAGAGAGGAAAAAGGAGAAAAAAAAGGGAAGCCAAACATTACTATTATTTTTTTACTTCACCAAAAATATTGAATCATTTTTTGAAAATAAAATTACATCATTCTCCCCTCTCCAACTCTTCCCATTGCCTGACAACAGCCATGTGGGGTGGGTATCGCCATTATTCACATTTTCACAGGAAGAAACAGAGACGGGTTTCTTGACGTCACAAAGGCAAAAATGCTAGGACCTTGACTCAGACAACTGATGCTGACTGCCTGCTCTTAACAGGAGCCTGGGCTAAGCCACAGACAGACCTGCATCACTCCCCATTTGACAAGTAACAAAACAGGATTTGGGATACCAGAAGTCTTATTCATTTTACATCTCCTTCATTCTGTGTATCAAGGAAATAATATCAAAATGAATAATGTGTACAATGGCCACTCCATAGTTGAATTTTTACAGTGGTTTATACTAAAGAACTGGACAGTGTGGAGAGTGCAGAGTACACAGCACCATTGCTCATAAGGCCACCATGCCAGCCCACACCGTGTCCAGTTAAGTGAGACTTCTGAAATCTGAAATAAAAAAAATAGCCGGAAGTTTTAGAAAGAATTGAGAAGAAGATGAATGGGTAAAAAGACAGAAGGGAATTCCTTTCCCTCTTAAAGGTGCAGAAGTATTCAGTGACATGGCCTGGAGGGAGGGCAGTAAAGAGGAGGTTGAATTGTTGAGATATGAAATGCTACTGAAATTGGAATGGCAGACATCATCATATCCCCCAATGTTTCCATTGCCTAAATTGGCAAAACCTATGAATGGCATATGCTATCCAAACAACTAAGGAAAGGTCTGCATTATCCCAGAAGGGCTGACTTCATCATCTAAGCACAAATAAGCAGAATTTCTCCAGAGAGAAATGGAAAAAAAGATGCCATGAGGGGAGGCGGGTATTCAGAGAGACCTCAAGGAAGAAAGGGGTCAGTGTGTGGATTCCATGAGTTGAACCAAGAGGGTTTCTAGGGGCTCAGAATGCCACACCCTCTAGCTGACTGCAAGTGCATGCAACGCTCCCTTTAACAAGGGGCTGGTTCTGCTGACCCCTGAACAGGCTTGCAAGCATAGGAAAGGTTGTGCTCTGAAGGCCATTAACACAGAGAACCACAGAGCAAATTCACATTCTAATGAAAACAACTGAGACAGCATAAGCTTTGCAATGTGTAAGCCTCTAACTTTGTGGTGGTTTTGTTACCGTGGTGGACCTGTACATTTAGATGATTTAACATTCCAAAATTCGAATTTTAATGTGCTTTAATAATCAAATCGTTTTCAGGATCATTTCAAGTTATCCATGGGCAAGTCGGGAAAGGTATAAAATATGCTAAAAGTGTAGATGTAACCGACCGCCTTATTAAATAAGAAACACAGAGCCAATGTAAAGGTGAAAGCCCAAGAGGTCAGAGCTAGAAGCTTACCCGCTTTTCGCCAGCTAGCTTCTTCCGCCAAGAGAGCTCTCCGAAAAGGGAGTTTCTTCCTGTGCGGTTGATTTATAGAGTCCTGTTTCTTCCTTCTCATTGGTTATAAACTAACTACGTGGCTGTCT
>CABHPP010148314.1:0-23976 GCA_902168425.1 Peromyscus attwateri
GCATGGCAATATCCTGCTGGTGTGGTGGCCTGCCAACAGTTCCAGCCACAGAAGGTAGAAACATGACCCTTAGAACAAGATGTCTAGAGAGAAGAGCTATACCAGCAAGCTCGTGATTTATGAGCCCTTACTTCAAAAAGGAGCAGGAGGTCAATAAATGAAGATTCTCCCAACATAAGCCTGGGGCCTCTGCACTTGCATGTGCACATGTACATATTGCATGTTGTGTGACATGTTGTTTGTGTTCTGATAAATAAAGCTCACCCGGAGATCAGAGGGCAAGCTAGCTATTAGTTAACCATAGAGGCCAGGTAGTGGTGGCTCACACCTTTAATCCCAGCACTTGGGAGGCTCATGTCTTTAATCCTAGCACAATCAGGAGGTGGAGACAGGAATATAGGGCAGGTGGAGACAGGATCTCAGGCCCCTTTTTTGGTCCGAGGATTGAGAGAGGTAAGAAGTCTCTGGTGGTTGCTGCTCTGCTTCTCTAATCTTTCAGCTTTGACCCTGATATCTGAGTCCCTGGTTTTGTTTTGTTTTTTGATAAGACTAATAAAGATCATGCATCATCCGCTCCCATCCATAAACCTAGGAATCCATACTCATGCAAAAATGTTGGACAGATATACACATAAAAAGAAGAAAAATGAATAATAGGAGGATAGTTCTGAAAATGATTGCCTCATGACTTAACCCTATTTAAAATAGTCTCTAGCTAGCTGTCACTGGGAGGGTACAGAGAATTCCATGACAATTGAGGATGTTGAGTTCTTTTTATTTTTGTCCAAGTTGATTCAGAGGGAAGGACATTTTGGAATCTCTGACTCAGAATGCATACTCTTATGACATGTGAGAAAACCAAAAGAACTCTGAAATAATGAATAGAATATGGACATTTTGTTAGATAATTAGTTCACAGATTATAAAACAAATTATAAGTTTTAAGGTAATGGGGAACTTTCATAAATATCATATGTTTCATTTAGGCAGTGCAAGGTCAATACCACCTTTAAAAGATGATGCAGTGAGATAAATTCTACCTGACAGCAGTTATTATTATTATTTTTTGGTTCCTCAACTCAATACTTTTTTTTCAGGGCACAGGGCTTGCATGTGGTCAAGATCTGCAGCTGTATATTTTATTATCTAATATTAAACAACCACAGATGTTGAAAATTTTGTGGAGATCTGACTTCGGCTCCTAGTTGGGGTTCTCTGAGGAAAAATTGAGAATTCACATGGAGTATATCTGCTATAGAGTGAGGCAGACCATCCTGCCTCAGCTACATGCATGCCAATCACCTGGGTTTTGCTTTTTAAAATAATCATTAAAACAGACAAGTGAATTGCTTATCCTACTGTGTGACAGGCTTTATTTAATCCATATACACGTTTGTTCTAATGTAGTTTTCAATTGCACATTTCTAATTAAAAATACAACGTTAAAATGCAGGTAAAACAAACTGTTAGCTGGCTTTAAAATAAATTCCATGTGTCTTCATAAGTATTGACTTTTAGAATTTTAGCATTAAATGTTATTTTGCACACTTTTATAGCAAACATTCTTTAGGTACCTTTTTCTGGGAGTGAGGAGGGGACTCCACTCCTGTCAGCGTTCTTTAGCCCTCCGTCCCCTTCACTGTGTCATTTGACTAGTATGTTTCTGCATTAACAATGTGTTTGCTTTTCTCAACCTGTTGTCACATGACCTCAGATGGACTATCCTTTTATTAGAATATCCTGGCATTAAAAACAAGACCTTTCTTCATGGGCTCCATTAGTCCAGGTTTTTTTTTTTTTTTTGACAAGATGTTATTTTCTAGATGTTCACAATTTAGTTTTTGCTTTAATATCCTTCTGGTCGCTTTAATTTTATGTAGTTTTCCTCTTTGTTTATCATACCCCACACCAAATCTAGTAATGCCTTTTCTAACTTACCCAACGTGGTGTTTGCTACTAGAATAGCCTTATGTTTCTCTGTAAGCTTCCTTCTCTGAATTATATTAGCTTATTTTACTCTCTGCTCTATTTTTTTTCATGTTTCTTTGATATATTTCTCATTTCAAGTCTCTACTTTTCAAAAGCAGTATGTCTTCTTCAGGATCTTGGTATGATGAGAAATTGTTTCTCTTAATGATTTTATTTGCTTTGTTGTATAATTTAATGATTCCATTTTCACTTGTAGCATTTTTGCATTTCTTTTCTCTTTTTTGTTTTATATCAATACATATCCTGATTTCCTCCAGGCTTTGTGTTTAGCATAGACGTACTCAAACATACTTAAAGAATGTATAAAACAAATATGAGAAAATCTAAAGATGTGAGTAAACAGAAAAGGCAACTTATTAATATTGACATCATGGTCAAAATAGGCTCTCATTCAATTAACTCAGCAAGTACCCGACACACAGTGCATTTGTTTTTCTAGGGTTGTTGGAATTAAGTATCACATACAAGGTGGCTTAAATTACAGAAACCCATTTTTCAGGTTTGCAAGATGGAGAACAAAATCTGGCTGTCTGCAGAAACTAGTTCCCACTGAAAACTGTGAGGAGGCCCTTGCTCCAGCTTCCCTCATGGACTTGTGAAAAGCTCTCTTCTGCAGTCTCTGCATCATCTTACTCTACACACATCTCTGCATCCCAGTTTACTCATTTAATAAGAACAGTGGCCATACTGAGTCTATCTAGACCTGATGACATCATTTAAATGTGATTGGCATTTTCAATACCTTACTTTGTAAGGCTAGAATCATTGTATTGGGATTAGATCTGCAGCCTCTGCATGTGTGACAAAACAAAAATCAACCCATTACATGTGCTGACTGCTTCTGCACTGAGCTTGCAATTCTTGAATTCAAACAGTGGCTACCAGTCCTGAAAATCCTTGTTTTCCCAGGTCCTGCTCTGTCTTTGAGGAAAAAAAAAGTAAATACAAAGTAGCTCAGTTGCCTACAACAAAACAGCCATGGAGCCAGAAGTGGGGCATGGAAGGATAGGAAATGGTATTTTGCATCCGATATTTTAAAAAATTCTTTCTGGTAGTACATTGTATGGGTGATAGTCACGCATGCTTAAGGGGATTAATTAATTAAGATGGGATAAATTAATCAGAGTAGTAGTATTATGAAATTTTCTGGGAAAATTATTCTCCACATTTATTTATTTACTTATTCCTTGAATATTTATTTGTTTATTCTTTGAATAGAAAGAGGAAAAATGAATCACTTTGAGATAAACCCTCATTATCTAAAAGGGAAACCAGATAATTTAACATTTTGTGGATAGTATGAATAACTTTCTTATGTTCTGAAACAATAAATTGGCACAAGTTTAGGCAAAAGAAAGATAGAACATTGTGGGAGCCCACAAGAACTGGAGTTTGTGGCTTGATTTCATCTTGACTCAAGGTCAGAGAGTTCAAGCTTGTCTTTATTCCTTAAGGCTGGATAACAGGATGTTTGGTCAAAGGCATGGCTATCAGATGTCTTACTCATCAAGGCTGGATAACAGGATATATGGCCAAAGGCATGGTTGCCAGGTACCTTGAGAATTAAGGAGGTATTTACACTTGTTTGTACATTGAACTATGGTGTCTTTGAGAGAGGAAGTCTTTTGCTTCTCCTGCTTTGGGTATAAAAATGCCCTGAGAAATAAACAAAAGGCTGACTGTGGTATTGACCCAGAACCCTCCTGATGCTATTCTGTATCTCTGTCTTTTTCTTTCACGTTGTCTATGTCTCTATTTTTCCTATCTATTATTTCTCAATCCTCACTCCTCCATTCAAGACAGTTCAATAGTCGAGCAGGACCTGGCAGGATGTCTATCACACATTCAAAAATTTCTGTGATTTAGGGACACACGCACACACACACACACACACACACACACACACACACACACAAAAAAAAACCTACCACCACCAACAAATACACAAGCAATTCACTATGTAGAATTTTCTTTGAGAGGGATGACTGTGGTTGAATCAGCCTGGTATGTTGGAAACGTCTCATGTGAACAGAGAATGGTCTATATGTGTAGGTTAGTTTAGCACAAAACATTCTTGGGTTGATTCGCGGTGAGAATGATAAATGACTCAAAGGGATCTAAGTTAGAAGAGGACTGGATAGCTATTACCAAATAACAGTAGGCAGAAAAGGGACTGATTTGTATAAAGAAGTCATAGGTTTGATGTTTGGAAATGTTGAAACTGAGATGATTACATTACCAATGATAGAGTTATGTAGTAGCAGACCAAGTATATTAATCTGGTTTTCAAGGGGGGGGGGATTAAATTCAAGTGTCTTTATATTATATTAAAGAATCTAATGACTATCTTTAGATAAAGACTCAACATGAACCATCGGTATTTTATTTTTAAGTATTTTAATGAATATATGAAAATAAGGTCATACATGCATTCTACATACTATATAATATCACAATGCATATGTACATTATGTAATGTTGAATTTAGTTATACATATTTGTATCTTCATATAATTGTCTTTACAGTGAACTATCTTAAAATAATCTAATTTTTGAGATACAAACTATATTATTAGTATCTGTATTTGTTCTCTAATTCAATAATTCAACTAAAATTCCTTATACCACTTAACTTTACCAGTTGATGTCCTTTTTTTTTTTTTTTTTCCCCGATTATTAATTGATCCATGCGGGATTGACCAATCGTCAGTTCATCCGAAAGTGATGTCACCAGTCACCAGTCAGGCATGTCGGTCGGGATCCGAACCGGCCACCTCGCACGCCGCAGCACGCTTGCCTAGCCTCACAGCCACCTCTCGGGTGTCGCTGATGTCCTTTTTCTTACTCCTTCCACACCACATTCTTTCCAGTGTCTGTGGTGAACATTTACCCTCAAGTTTTAGGAGACACTAAACTTTTTAGTGAATCTGTTTTAAAAAAATTCTTATTGTGATTAAATCTTGCTCCAAAACAGCTTGGTTGGCCCTTTTCAACTCAAAATCACTTATTTATGATGGAGTTGAAGAACTACTAATCTAAATATCTTTTTCTCAAATAGTGTGTAATAGAAAAATAATTTCAAGAATTTTATTGGAATTCATTGATTATACATGTACAATATTCCTTGAAAGACATTATTCCTTCTCAAATACCTCCAATACCCAGTACAAGAAATCTTAAAATGTATAAAAAAATGTTATGTAAAGATAGATGGAATTGTACCCATCTCAATTATTTTATGTATTAATACTCATAAATTTTAGTAACTGATAGACTTCTTTAAAACTTGTATTCCATAGAAATGGCCAAATGGTTTTGTAATGTTCACATTAATATTATTTGAGATCCTCATGTCATCCTTAAATTAGCAAATATTGTGCTCTAGTATAAAACCCCTTTGCAATTAAAACTCAGCCATATTTCTGAGTATAAAGAAAACAATGTCACACATTAAGTTTTGTATATACTTAATTATTGCCCATGAAAGGTGAAGAGACGTGGCCAAAATAATAGACTTGAGTAGTTAATGATAAATACAAGCAGTTGTCTAAAAAAATCTCAATTCTTATTCTCTTTATTTATCTTCTATGAACACTTGAATTTATGGACTCTAAATATGTCTAAAGTAGCTTCTTAGACCTATGAGAAAACCCTTCTCAATCCTGTCAGCTTTATCAGTGCAAATTAGACCCGTGTCTTCCCAATACCAGAAACAAAAGCATCCAGTTGACTCATTGAAATCTCATTGAATTCAAAATACACTTGTATAAAACTAGGGTCTACACATGTCATCAATCTTTCAGTTCCCCCCTCTTCCTGACATCCACATGAAGTCTCAGTGTTTTGGTCTTGGAATCTGAAAGAAAGAGTTTGTGGGAGGATTGGAACAGAAGTTCACTCCACAGTAATGAGCAACCTGGAATGGACATTATTTCCTCAAGAGTGTGCAAACCCCTGGGTCGCTGCACGAAAGGTAGATGGTTTTGCCTAATGACCATTACAGCCTGAATGGTCTCTGGCAACTCACAGATAAAGGGATATGAGTGCATTTGCACACTTCTAGAGAACAGATGCTGTCACCTGAATTGGGCACAACTGGGTGACTGACTGGCAACCTGAATGTTGAGCCCATAAGTGCATTTTCTTTTCTGTATTTACAAGGCTCTCCAGTTAGCACCACTGGAGACATTCCAGGTGGACATTCCTGAGTGACTGTGTTGCGATAAACCTGGGCTCACCATGTTCTTTCCATAAATCATCAAACGGTCGTGGTATAAAATTATCAGTGTAACATTTCTCAAAATACAAATGCTCTTAAATTATTGCGAAGAAAAACATTTGCTATAATAATGAAATCAGTAACATAAACAGGACTGATATGTTGTGTCCAGCAATAACTTTATGAGTACAAAAAGAGTTTGTGCTTAAAAAATGAATTTCCATTTGCTTGCTGGATCAATACCAACACCACACACACACACACACACACACACACACACAAACACACACACACACTCAAAAACTTCTCCTAGCAGACCAGTTGGTAAGTGTTGAGGAAATCTTTAGCATACCCAAGAATACTTTCATTAGAGAACAATTAGAGTTATACAACCCATCCATCCACACCAAAAATCCTTCGTTCAGATGTCTTGTTCTGATTTGGAGATATATATTCTTTGGTTTTCTTCTATAGACACTGATATAAAAATCATCTGGACTGCACTGAGATTTTGTTACTTAGGCAAAAAAAAAATAGATCAGAGGTAAAAGAGAAGGTGTTTGTACTTATACAAAAAAAAAATACTTAGTGTTTCTTAAGGGATGATTTGAACTTCCCTGCTTAGAAAATTACTGCTTAGACATCTTCCAGTACACTGCTGGCCTAGATTTATAATTCTCTTGTAAGTCTTAAAAAAAAAGTTACACTGTACTAACTGTGAAGTTTTTCGTGCTGGAACCAATTTCTAAACTTGGAAATGAGTTGAGTTTGTGACCTTGAAAGCAAAAGACCTGGTATACTGCACAGACAGTGGGCTCTGCCACATTCCCAAAGGCTCATTATTTATTTATTAGAGTTTCTTTTCTGTGAGTTAACTTACAAATAAAGCCACTTTGAAGGGTGAATAAAATGAAGGTTTTCAAAGAAAGGGAAAAATCCCGTTTTAATCTGTCTGTGTGACTGATGACTTTTGTGACTCTGTGCCTCAGTCTCCTCATATTTAAGAACAGGGGTGCTCAGGGCTAGGGAGATGGCTTACTCATTGCAAGCATAAAGATTTGAGTTTGATCTCCCAAACACATGCTGGGCGGTGTGGTAGGTGCCTGAAGTCCTAGTACTGGGAATGGGAAGGCTGGAGAAACCCTCTTTCAAAGGAAGGTTGATGGCTCCTGAGGAACTACACCAAATGCCCTCTGGCCTCCACATACACATGTGAGCAGGTGAACACCACTGACTTACATACATGTGGACAGGCATGTGCTTGTATACACACATACACACCACACACACACACACACACACACACACACATATATATACACACACTACACACACACACACACACATACACACCACACACACACACACACACCACCCCCCCACACTGCACACCTCACACACCACACACACCACACATACATGCACACACATACACATACACACACACACACACACACACACACACACACACACATGCGCGCACACACACACAAGAAGATTCAGTTCCTTGAAGGTGGAGTGCATTTAATACAGTTATAACATTCAGTTTCTATACATCCTTTGATGCTTTCATTCCAGCTAAGAGATATGAATTTAATTAAGCTAGAAAAATCATTAGGAAAATAAATTCAAGAGGTATTTGCCTCACAGGATTGGCCCTGCACTTTAACAAATAATTCTTAAATTTGTCAAGTGGGGTCATTAACTAAACATGAAATTACATGCACATATTTACAGGGTGGGTTTGTCTGGGTTGGACAGCACTTGCTGATCTAATTCTTCATAGATATTTTTATTTATATTTTACATTAGGAGAAATAGCTCTATTCTTAATTTTAATTATAATAACTATGCTTTTGTTAGCATTTTATCAGTGTTTAATAAAATCTGTACAAACACAAAAGTCAATATGACCTAAACTGAATATATGAAGCAAACATTTCACTATGTCTAATGATATTAAATGTTTTGTAATAAATTGTATGACTTAATATATATATATGTATATATATATATATGCTTAGGCATAGACTGCTCTTAGAGATACATGTTTGAATAATTTTTATGAATTAATGTCAATAAATAAATAGGTAAGGAACTTAATTTAACAGATTTGTAGAAGGATTAAAGAAGACAGAGAATTGATTGTCATAAACATAATTATTAACACCACTGAAGTATGTTTCCAAAAACTTTAGAGTTTTAATAAATTTACATAGTTCTAAAATAGATTATTTTATATATATATTTATTATTAAAGAATTTTATACATATATGCAACTAAGTGTCAGTTAAAGAGATTTAAAAATTTTGTTCTCTTATGAATTAAAAATTTAAAGAATAGATATTTTATTGGAATTGAAGATAAATTATTAAATATCATAATCTGCAAAAATCTAATTATCTGGGATAAACATTAAAAAGTCATCCATTTATGGGGGCATAATATTTGAGTACCAGACCTAAGGGAATAGCCAAAGGAGAAAAAATGAAAAGAAAATAAAAAGAAGAAAGAAAGAAAGAAGGAATGTTCTTACTTAGTAAATCTAATTGCCATTTTGGAATAGAAGAGAACGTAAGACTCTAATGATCGTCTAAAAACACCTTAGCTTTCAACATGGGAATTCTAGAAAGACCTTTTATCATTAGGAGCAATGTTTCATTAAAATTAAAGAACACAAGATAATAAGGAAGTTTCCTGAGCTGTGATGACACAGACTTTCATTAATGAGATGTAGAAAAAATTCTGCTTATGACAGTGCTCACGATGGTGATCATAAAAGAATGTCGTCAAGTGGCACCTAATTAGTGTGATTAACCAACCTCCGTGCTCACCAGAAAAGGCATTGATTCGGTGCATTCTCTTTTATACGCAGGAAATGTTTTACCTTTGGGATCAATGCCTTACTTCTAAAGCGCCCTTAATAGGGCTTTTCTCTTGTTTTCACTCACATATCGGATTGGTCTGTTATCAGACAGCAGGCCTGTTAGATAAGAAAGTGTAACCTTGGAAATAATGAGGTGCCCTGTGCAGTGTGATGGGGCTCTTCACAGTGGATTTGATGAGACTGAGGCTCAGGAATCCTAACCAGCTTGAAATTTGAGCCTTATGCAACACTTTCTCATAAATAATTTAAAACAAATTAAATATATGTGTTGGTTGAAGACTAAAAACATATATCATATCACCGGGGCCACTATGTGTGATAGAAGTCCTCATGACAGATAAATAGTACTGAGTGAACATACACAGAATCAGTATTCATCATGAGAAATGGGAACATTTGAAATGACATGGTACACAATTCTGTTAGAATTTCTAGAAGAAACTTTGTTTAATGGATTAGGTTATTTTATATATTTTATTTTAATAAAATTATACAATACTGTTCTTTAAACGATGATTACAATGACATGACTTTTGTTTTTATAAGTAAAATATCAGCCATTTTTATAAAATTTCCAGAATATCATACAAATTGAAAAAATTATCAGAAGTATTCATTAAACAAGTTTTCTTTTAAAAAGTATTATATTATTAATTTGACATAAGAGCATTAATGTTTGAAAATAATCAAGAAATTACAGTAAAACAGTGATCCTGACTTTACAGAAGATATGAGCCACTTACTCCTACTATCTGCATCTAAACAATGAAAATCTAAGTCAACCTGTTGCCAGAGCTATGGAGAATTGCTTCAGTCTGTGAGTCTGTGACTTTGTTTTTACTATGCTATTAATGCTTGTTATGTAGCATTTTTCAGACATTGTAACATTCTCAATAGGAGAGAGGGAGATTTATAAGGCTGAGGTAGTCCATGAAATTATAAAATGCATGAGATCCCCAGATAGTATTGGCAATAAGAGATTGCTGATGAAAATTAGAGTCTTGGAGTTTGGGACATAGAACCTACTTAGCAGATATGGGACTGAGTTCAGTCCTGGCAGAGAGAAGCAAGAGAGTAAGGGAAAAAGGAGAGAGAGAGAGAGAGAGAGAGAGAGAGAGAGAGAGAGAGAGAGAGAGAGAGAGAGAGAGAGAGAGAAAGAGAGAAATATGAAATAGAGACAGAGAGATGCAGAGAGACAGAAAGAAGACACACACACACACACACAGGGTGAGACAGAAAGAGAGACAGACAGAGAATACCTTCTTAGCTGGCTGAGTGGGGAGCTCTCAGAATTCAGATTTAGTTATATTAGAGCAAATTGCAATTGCTACGATTCCTCTTTCACCCAATATAGCCCTTTATTGTCCATTTTCTCAGTTCTGTAATTTGGTTTCCCTTTACCTCTGCTGGTACTCCTTCTTTAGTGAGACCTAGAGTAAATTAGAGGATTTGCAAACTTCACATTAATATTAAACTGAAAAGTGCTCAGGATTTTGAAGAGTTTGGGGGAAGCAAAGATATTCATGAAAAATACACAAGATTAAGAAGGTAGTACTGTTTCTGTGCAGGGAGGTTGTTGGACAGAGTTTATTTTCTCCACTGATTAAAGAATTAAGGGCAGGGAATAAGTCACAGCTCCACCAGGAATAAAAACTTTATTAGAGGTATAAATGCATCCACACACATAGTACACACAGAGACAGACTTCCCACATGTGGGGAGAAAATTAGCAAAACCCAAATCCCTTTCTACCTGGAGAACACAGGTTTTAAGAGATTTTGGTGACTTAAAACAGATCCTCCTCCATCATTTTGGATTGGTCAGTTTAGACAGACAAGTGTGGGCTGATTTTCCCATCAGCCTGTTCATGGTCGTCCTTGGATATATGCAGGCAGGTCAGCCTGAATGGAGCTAGGGAGGATGGAGTACTGTGGAGTCTGTCTTGAGTGAAGAAGAGGCTGTGAATATGCTATCTTCCATATCTTTCTACCTGTCAGGATACCCAATGCCTAGGTGCCCTCCTTGCTTCAGGTACACTGTCTCATAGGTGTGAACCACTCCAGTAAAATGTTTCTGTTCAGGAGTAACAAATAGCATTGGTTTGTAGGGTCACACATTGGTTAACTACTCCAAAAGAAGTAACCCATTCTGGACACTTGGGTTATTATTTCCTAGCCTGTGTTGTTTAGGAAGTTAACATCCCTTTACAGACCAACTATATTTAATATTTTTATGTAGTTTGGGAAGCTTCTACAGTACTGGGGATTCCATATAATGTTTTAGAAAGTAAGACCATATTTTTGCTAATACCACATACTTGAATATTAAATCAGAGAGAAATCAAGCTGGTACTAACCTGAAAGGTTCATCCCTACTGGTTAGCTTTCATAGTGATGTAAGGTGGAGAAAAGTAGTTTACCCAGCTGTTACCCCGTGACAGCTACAATAACAACTAGCCTGGTAAGATGTGGCCACTGGTACAATAATGACAAGAACACCATTGGAGAAACCAACCACTTTGTGATTGGATTTCAGTTGTGCTATATCAGATAAAATCTACACTTAGCACTATTATAAGAATTCTAAACAGGTCATAGTTTTTGGGGGAGAATGTAGTACTATTATTTCACTAATTTGATATAGTATTAAACTGACTCTGTATGAATTCTTATCTTACCAGTATACTAATGCATGTCTCAGATGAGCTTCTATTTGCTATAACAGAGATTAACACTGAGACTTACAACCAATTAAAGTATAAAGAATAAGAGACTGTGGAATTTTCAGGCCTACATGGACAGCTATTTTATATCCTCTCCTCCCAAGGCATAGCGATCACTGCAGAAGGGAGGGTAGACAGATTGTAGGAGCCAGAGATGGTGGATGAGTAGAAGGAAACAGTGTTCTTTGGAAATAGCATGGCAGTTTCACATAGGAGTTTACAAGAGTTGTGAAAGAATGCACAAGATCTGAATGAGCTTGGGGCAGACTAAACCTAGGCATGGGAAGGAGAAGTCCCCCTCCTAGCTGAAGAGCTATTGATAACCAGCAGTTGCTGGGAGACGGGTAGTCAGTTTTCTCCAAGAGAGCAGCCCTTGCTTAAGCAGCCATACTCCATGGGCATGCCACATGTCCAAGAATATACAGGCAGCAAAGTTGGGACTGGGTGGATTTAAAAAAGGAGGTCACAAAAGTGAGTGGGCAGAGAACTGGAGGACAGCATCTGGGAGGTTTGGCATGTCAGTGCATGTGATAAAAAATACTATATAAAATTCTCCAAGAATTAATATAACTAAAACTTTCTAAGCTTCAATCTAAATGAAAGCAAATAATCAATGTCAATATTAATAGTATGGTTTCATTAGACCTTTGCTAAAATAAGCACAATTTAATCACTAAATAAGCTTTATTACAAATAAAAGTATATTTTACATTTCATTTTCTAGTACCTTGGAGGTCCAGATTGGATCTCACCTATACAGTAGATCCCAGCTGAAATTAGCTGTATTCCCAATTCATGACTGATGGAGAGATATCTGAGATTCTATTTACTTTACTTAGAATGCAATGGATGATGTGGGCTGTTTGTGCACAAATATTTTAAGAAAACTGGAGTTGAAGGGTAGACCTATCATTCTTTTGACTGATGGATATATAAATACATTTACCTACTTATTACAATTTTCTAGGTTTCTACTTTCATATTATAGTAGATCTTAAGTTGTAAACTGAATCCAATAATCATGAAACACACAGTGTTTCTGGAGTAGGAAGGAGTGAAGGGCTTAATCTGAACTCAGCTCTTGTGTGGCAATGCGCTGAACAGTTGAAGAGCTGAGGTGGGGAGGATCAGTAGTTATGGATGCTAATTTTATTTACCACCATACTTACTAACTGGCTTTATCCAGAGACAAGTTAAGCTCTTTCACATCTTCATGGTCCCAAATAGTTTTACAACTTGGAGCCAGTCACCAGAAGACAGGAAATTTCTTCCCCCACACATAGGAGATGGAACTACTGTCTACTCTCTTACTTAATTTTCAAAGAAATGGCTCCTTGGTCCTTTGGTAAAACATCCCTGGCTGTCAATCTAGAAAGACACCTTTTACCAAGGTTTCAAAGGAGCACTGAAAGAATTCATTGTGGCTAGATTTCTAAAGTCAATACTCTATGAAAAGGGAGGTCAGTGACTCCAAGTTAGGAAGAAACTCAAGGAAAGTTCAGTCAAGACAAGGGAAACATTAAAGCCGTGTAGGCCAATATCAGCGGTAGCTTTTGATACATAAGAGAGGTACAGACTTGAGAAAAAAAAAGTCTATCTCTTTAGGAACAAACTTTTCACATCACACTAAAACAGAAATCTTGTGATCCTACATTAATAACAGAATTTCAAAGTCAATATGCCGATGTGGAAAGGAAAGGCACATAAAAGACAAAATTAACAAAGGCTGATGAGTGGGAATGGTTTGAAAGGACAATATGTTTACACAAGTTGCATATCTTCTCTCTCTTTTTTAAACTTAAGTTTTTTTTTTTTGAAAAAGAAGAGCACAGTTTCTTGGTTTATTCTTGAGATGCCGATTTTGCCCTGTGACCTGGGGAGGAGGGGTGCATAGTGGATGAGAAAGGGTAGAGATCCTTCTGGAATCTCTCATCATATCCCAGACTTCCTTCAGAAGGAAGCAGATTAAATAGACCACAGACCATTCATTCCTCTTTTCATACAGTTCCCAGTTATGAACAGGCCAGCACCATATAGGATCCTGATTTGTGCCCAACATCTCGGTCCCCAGAATGCTTGGGGACCTAGGAGTGGGGCAGGGTGGGGAGAGGAGAGTGCGCAGAGCTGGGTCAAGGGAGCAGAAGGGAGGCTCATCTGGTGGGGGGAGGGAAGTCCCACTTCGATCTTGCTTTACCTCGTACTCCAGAATGAATAGGAATGAGAGGGAAGAGTCCCAGCCAGGGATCAGGAGGTATCCAGTGCTTAACTATGGGAAGGATAGCACCAAGAGGTATGAAGGGCACTGATGGCGGGGTGGGGAGGCAGGTGTGGGGGCTTTCATCAGCTCTGAGTTATAAGCTCACTGCATGGAAGTCTGGGGAGGCAGTGGTGGTTGGATGGAGGGGAGACAGAGCCAGCATACAGTTGGTAATGCCACCTGGGATGAACAGGAGGGAGCTGGGCTCTCCACCCTCACCCCCGACAAGGGAGAAGGAATAGACAGAGTCACACAACCCTGAATCCAGAGTCCCTGGTGATAAATAGAATGGCCGCTAAGCCTCAGCACCGAGTAGCCCCACGTGGGCTCCCTTCAACTTCCTTCCCACCGCAAAAGCTCAGCTGCTAAAGCAGATGGGGCCAAGTTCAAACCCAAACTTCTGGTTCGTCTGGCCAAAGTCAATGGCAGCCACGTCCCACAGAGGCAGAAAACCCACACGAGAAGAGCTGAATTCGAAGAGGGAGGGTCTTCGCCTGTCCCTTCCGGAGCCGGCAGCCATCATGAGAGACCTTGACGGTAGCTGCTGTCGTCTGGTTGAAGGACAGCTCTTCCCAGTTGGTCCCTCGGAAGCGGATGGAGCGCCCGTGGTCACCCGCAGCTTCATCCAGCCAGGCCACTGAGTTCTGGCATGAGTAAGTGAACCTCTGATGGGCTGCAGCACTCAGCAGCTTCAGTCTCATAAACTTAAGTTTTAACTCTGGATTCTATAACAATCATCAGTTTTATCTTGTCCATCATTTGGTGGCTCACTGAGGCTATGAAATATGACAGCTGCTTCATTATTGTCCATTAATTAATTGATGTGAAGGAAGACAAAACAATAGGCTTGTGCTTTTAGATGAATCAGGAGACTTTAATGTTGTATTCCTTCCTGCCTAACTTTTTCAAAATACAATATGAATAGCAGGCTACATTTTGATTAATATTTTTCTCTGAGACACAAGATGTCTCACAGATTTATCTATTTACTTTAAAATTGTGATTTTTTTTTCCTTTGTCCCCATTCATGACAGACTGTTTCACAATGTCACCCATGGTGTAGAGGAGCCTAATAACCTCACAGTTAAAGTCTCTACACTTGTTGAGGACAGTCTGACTTTGTTATCTCTGAATTTAAATGTTGCATAGCATAATTGAAAAGAACAAAATCCTACTCAAACTTCCACAAAGCGTTGAATTTGAGACAGCAATCTGTAAAAAACTCCTAACAACTGTGGTATAGGACATCTGAAATATTCTAATTAGATGTGTGGTAGTGTTGGTCCTGAATCCCTAGGGGGATTTCAAGGAAAATTGAGGTACAATTATAAGTATTTTCTTTGGGTCTGCATCACCAAATTCACAAACCGAAATATACAATGCCTAGTTTAAACTAATGTCAAATGTCTTGCTGATAGTTCAGTTAAGTCAGTTCCAGACATCAGCTGTCATACCCATTCTCTGAAATATTCTTTCTGTTTAATCTGAAAATGAGGTTTGACAGGGCACTTTAGGTTGATTTTGAGGGGAAAGTTTTTTATGTTTGTTTGTTCTGTTTTTTTCCCCAAGGCTGGGTTTCTCTGTGTAGCACTGGCCACCTGAAACTTGTTCTGTAGACCAAGATGTCCCCAAACCTAGAGATTAGCTTGCATCTGCATCTGTAGTGCTAGGTTTGCAGGAATGCACCACCACTGCCTGGCTGAGAGGAAGTTTTCAGGAGACAGAATTTAGGGTAGAGATTTTGATGACTGGCTTTTGTAAAGTTCATCAGACAAGAGCAAAACTTTTGGAGTCTGACTCTCACAGGATATTTTGATCCAGGTATATAGAAGAAAACTAGGTACCAAGTTGGAGAAAGGAGAATAGTAGTGCTTTAAAAATATCTTTTTCTTGCCAAGTATTAGTCTTTTGATATCAAATGTTTCCAGGAGTGAGGGTTATCCATCATTTTTATGTTTGCACTGAATTCAATTTTTAAAAGTTCTTCAGGCTATAGGATTATTCAGCAAAGTCTTGAAATTGCTACTGTTTTATCCTGATTAATGTAGTTTACAATTGATCATTCCTCTAAAAAGATAAATTCCTCCCAAAGTTTCATATCCCCTTTCCAGTGAGTTCAATATATCCTCAAGAAACATAATATGCCAGGCAAGAAGAATTATTTACATCACAGGAACACACAAATTTCATTAATCCAGGAGAAGAACAAACTTTGACAACTAGTCAACTAAATAAATATAATATTCATCATTGATTTTCTTTAATTTTTGACTCATTTAGTTCAATTATTTCATGTTAATGAACTAATATATTAGTGATGTAGGGTCAATTAATATTAAAGACAATGATAACATTCCAGTGTAAGGGCATGAATGTCCAGATAAATGTGTCTGTTAGGATTGGGGTAGATTCTTTCCCTGAAGGCTCCCATGTGAGGGGCTTGTTCACTAATGAAGCACTGCTGAAATCTGTCAACAAAAATCACAGCGTTTGCTCCAAGAGGAATAAGATACAATTTATTCTGAGCTAAATAAAGGTGTTCATAGCCTGGGAACATGGATTTAGTTAGTCACGAGTATCATGTTGTACTAGGAAGCAGGTACACAAATTTCTTGCTGTCACAAAACAAAAGAAAGACATTAATAAATTTACTGAATATATTACTGAATTCATCAGGTAGGCAGGGAAGCAGGATAATTTCTGTTCAGGCTTTAGGTGCTCTCTGGATCTGATGATGTTTATACCCTTGGTGTAAGCTAGTGATCTGCTAGGAAAGCATTACAAAGATTTCAGCATTTAGTTAAAAGAAGAATGTTAGGTCAGACACAGAGGTAAATGTTACTTGTCCTTAAGAAAACTATTGCATTTGTAGTGCTTTATAATCAACCAGGTTTTCTTTTCTTATTGGAAATTCGATTTTTAAAAATACTTTTAGATTCTCTAATTTAGCAACTAAACACATTAAGCTTGATATTTTCCATGAAGCTTATCAAAGAAGCCAGTAATTTGAAGGAAATATAGATGATGTCACTTTTTAATGCTCTGAGGTTAGCCTTTCCTTTCCTTTAAACAGCATGATGCTGTCTAGAATCAGAATACAACACGTCTTCCACACATTGACATATAGAATGTGTGTGATAGTAAAGGCTTGCCCATGGTTTCACACTTGCAAAGTTTTTGAAAAATTATGTAATTCAAACACACTGCAGATACTCTGTCCCTTTAATGTGTCACTGTCAATATTTATTTACATATAATTTCTTCACAAGAATCAGAACTCATCTTCCCTTCTAATATCGTGTGCTGCACTATCAATTTTTTTGTGTTAAAATGACTCTTTTAAGTATAAAATATTTGAACATACAAAGATACATCTGTATGTTCTACTACATTCTGTATATCTCTCAGGATTTTTTTTTGGATAATTGAAATAATTTCTGTGCCTAGCGTCCTCAGGACATAATAAAGGATAGGCAATAACATAGTGACATACAAATTATGACCTAATAAGATGTAAAATAGCAAGGTATATGGAGGCCAGAGATTTGGAGAAAGGCATCTACAAGAACAAATAGAATCAAGTATTCCATTTCGGTAAAATTGCTTTTAAGATATCTATGAATTATCTGATATGATTTATTTTTATATTTTACTTGGCATCCACCAAAAACTTAATTAAGTGTATAACACCCCATTGTAATGTGTTTCCCCCAATTTTTGATCTGCTCCTTGGCTAAGAGAATTTTTAAATATCATTTATTTTCCTTCCTGAATAATTTGGGTCTCTCTGGGTTAATTACTTGCAAGCTATTCCTGCCCAGGGCAACATTCCAGAAGTTTGCTAATGTACCAAGCATTCACAAACACAAAGATAATATTTTCATGTGCCTCAAAAGTAAGACTATTTTCATTTTCCCTTTGACCAAGAATCTCACCTTACGTGTGGCTTCTCTTTGGGTTTCACTACAATAAAGGGGATGAGATCATAACATTAACCTTTTGCCTGCATTCTTGGAATAGGTGCTGACCTGAATTTCTACGAGGCTCCTCTTTTTATAGGTTCTCCAACTTGGGACTATGACATACTAGGCCAACCACTCTATCATTGAGTTGCAAAGCTACCCAAGCCCTCCTTTTCTTCATGAGTGCAAGGCAAGATTACAGCAGCTGCCAACCTGACAAAGTATTTTTATGATTTTCCCAAAATACTTCTGCAGAGAACTGCTTGTTTCATTTTATAATACAGTTTTAACATTTTGATAATCTCCTCAGAACAGTGAGAATATGTGGTTACCTAATTTGTGCACAGTTGAGAATCTATGCTCATTTTAAATCACAGAACAAAGAAATATCCCAACACTGTATTTGAAGAGTAAATATGGCTAATGACAAGTTTGTTGAGATATACTGAGAATTACTAAAAATAAAAATGTCATGGGTTTTGAAAGCAAATATCAAATATAGAGGAAGATTCGTTCAAAACAAATTAGGAATCTTTGAAAATAATTTTGATTTATTTTTTATTTTATGTTGATGGTTGCTTTCCCTGTGTGTGTATATGTGTACCACGTGCATGCAATGCCCCTTGAATTTGATGGTCACAGTTATGAGCCACTGTGTGAGGGCTGGGAACTTAATCTGGGCTCTCTGCAAGAACATCAAGTGTTCTTAAGCCTGCAGCCATCCCCCTAGTCACAGAAACTGGGAATATTTTGCCTTTTAGAGACAATTAACACCTAATATTTTGTACACTCTAAGGGATAACTTACTGATGATCATCTGTATGTGGAGAGAAGTGTAAGGAAAACACACACACACACCTTGTCTCTCTGGACTCATACCTGAGGCACAGCTCCACTCAGCCTAATGCTCTTGATTAGAGTCTCAGTGCTGACAGCATCACACAAACCACAGCTTGTTTGAGATCTTTCACAGAAAAGACTCTTTTTTCCTGCAGGACTGTAATGGTTGGTCTGTGTCCTTCACCCTGCCTCTTAGTTCTCTTCCACCACTGCATAACTTCAGACCATCCATTTGCTAGTGAATTTCTCAGAATAGCAACCAAGGTCTGTGTATAATGTGAGAGCATACAACTATTTTATTTATTAAGAAACTATTAAGCATAGATAGGTACCTCACTCAGCCATCATCAGAGAAATATCTTCTTGCAGCGGATGGGAACTAACACAGAGATTCAGAACTGAGTAATGGGTAGAGAGTGAGAAACTTCACAGCACTTAGTTGAAATGGGATGTCTTCATCCAAATTTCCCATAGGGGCTCAGGGATCTATGTACAAGAGGAAGTGGAAAGACTGTGAGAGACAGAGGTGATGTGTGACTCCAAGGAAAGTGTCTTCCAGTCAGAACAAAGCTGGTACACACACACAAAAATCACATAAACAATGGCAGCATGTGCAGGTTCAAGCCAGACAGTAGCTATTTGCAATTGATACTTGCTGGCTAAAGAAAAATAAGCTTTCAATAATGGAGTATTACTGGGTACATTAACTACACTGCCACATGCCCAGGAGTACATGGCCAACACAAAGCACAATGGTATATTTTGCAGTTTTTGTCTCATTTTGCTTTTTTAATGCATTTTTGTCTTAATATTTTTTGCTGATTTATTTTGTTTTCTAGTTTTATGGTGTATGTGTGTGTTTTGAAAATAGATTTTTTTCTCACATAATATATCTCTTCCTCTACTCCTTCCAGTTCCTTCCCACATCCCCTCCCATCCAGATTCCCTTTCTTTCTGTCTCTCATTAGAAAACACACAGGCTTTTAAGGTATGATCATAAAATTAATACAATACGATAATGTACAACAAAAGCCGGGCAATGATGGCACACGCCTTTAATCCCAGCACTTGAGAGGCAGAACCAGGCAGATCTTGGTGAGTTCAAGGCCAGCCTGGTCTACAAAGCCAGATCCAGGAAAGGCGCAAAACTATACAGAGAAACTCTGTCTCGAAAAAAAAAACAAAAACAAAAAACAAAAAACAAAAAAACAAACAAAGAAACAAACAAACAAAAAAACAAAGACTAACACATTGGAATTGGACAAAACAAACAAAAAGGGGAGGGGGGCCCGAGAAAAGACTCAACAAACAGAAATCCGCTTTTTTACACCCTCAGGAACCCCATAGTAACTTTGATTTGATTTAAATCGTCTTCATTTTTGTATATATTTTACAAAGGGTATATTGCATTAGGTTTTCATATTATCCCTCAAAAGGCCCTTAAGTTTCCTTTTTTTTTTTTTTTTTTCTTTTAAAGCAAAGTCATGTGGAGTTGGGTGGATGGGTACTTGGGGGGATTATGAAGGACCTGGAAGAAGGGAAAAAATTTTATATTATACATAGTTTAAATTACATTTGGAGCTTTTGAACTTCTGACAGTTGTTTGACATTGGGCTAATGACAGACTGAAATGTTAAAGAGGTACTGTTACTGTGCGGAATACTATAAGCTAAAGAAAATAATTTTAAATGTAGGATACTGTCAGGCTATAAGAGGTATGGAAAAATGATCCCTACTTGGGGCACTGTCAAGACTTCAAGGCAGATAAAACTCCATCATCAAATGGGAAGGAGGTCGGGTAGTTTAACTTCTAGCTGAGAAGCCATAAGCAAAGCTTAGATTCTGGGAGGGGGAGAACTAATTTTCCTTAGGGATTCAGCAACCCCTATGAAGCTATCAATGTCTCAGTAAATAGGACCATACCCACGCATATATTGGCAGGACTAATTGGACTCTATGGGTTTCAAAATTAAAAGAGAAGACATGAAATTTGGAGAGAATAATACCAGTGGGGAGGTGGGAGGCATGTGGAAGGAGAGGAATATGAGGAGGAATTATCAAAACATATGATACAGAGGGATAAAAAATTCTCCCTCAGCTAAAACTGTAAAAATATGAAAAAGTAAATTCCATCTAAGTTGACTTTGTGGAATTTACTTAAAAACACAAGTCAGTACATATATCTGAAGATATTTTTAAGTGAAGTATAAACTACAGCAGATACAGAATCTCTACAGAATGATATAGCTATGAAAATAAGCTCTATATAACATGATAAAAATTTGATGTGTGCATATACGTATCAGTGCCACTCTTCAGTAAGAAATTCCTCAGTGTAAATGGCTCTTAAAATAATTTGGCATTAGCAAAATATTTCTGGAAGTAAAATTAAGTCAAAGCAACTTTATGTTTTGATGATAGAAAATGTCTGAAGAATATACATTAAAATAATAATTGTTTTCTTTAATGAGAAGTGGGAGGTCACAGTCAGTGTTGAAGTTTGCATTATCTTGAATAAAAACCTTATTATAGAGAATGATACGTTTATTGCTTGCACAATTAAAAACTAATTGTAATGAAGAGAGAAAAGTAATTATTTGGAGATCATATTTTATTGAATGTGAGTGAAAGGTGATGCTACTGTTTTGCATATAAACTGACACACACTTTAGTTATTTCAGTATATCTGATTTTAAACTGATCTTTCTGGTGTAAGATCTTTTCTTTCTCTCTGTACCATGTTAGCTTGATTTAATAGGAAACTAATCAAAGTTCTCAATGTGCAAACAAAATCAAGGCAATTGTTTGAACTGAACAGGAAGCTCTAATGTTACTTTAAAAATATTTCTTTTATTCCTTTTTGATTAATATAATTACTTAGTTTCATACTTCCATTTCTTCCCTCCAAACCCTTCCATATACCCCTCCTCGCCACCTTTAAATGCATGTTTTTATTGTTTTACATAACAAAAAATAATTTATAGCAGTAATGTTCTGCACAGAACATGAGAAGCCTTATTTTAACATAGAAAATTCTAATCATTGTATGGTAATCAGTGACAAGTAGTCATTGAATGGTAATAATCCTACTGAGGATTAGGGCTGAGTCAGTTTTCAGTTATAAACTATGACTATGTTTGCTACTTCAGAAACAAAATATCACAAAATTATTCATTTTATTATTTTTATTATTTATTGTTTATTAGAAAATTTTACCTCAATAATTTTATTCCAGAGTTCAAGTAAATTATTGACAGTGGCCATAAACTTGCAAGGCTTTCAAAGAAGACTGTCAATGATGTACAAGTCAGAACACTAGATTCATGTAGTGTAATTAACACCCATTTAGTAGCAATAGATTCTGAGAGCACCCTGCATAAGTTACAAAAGCAGCTAATGACCCTTTCAACATGTAGTGTTCAGCTGGTTACGGATAAAAGTTTTGTTATCCTTGCAAGTGCTTTTAATTTATAGTATACATAATCTTTTCTTAGACTCCTTTTTAAATATTATTATTAATACCAAATAAATGGTAGAGACTATCTAAATTTCAGTGATGGCTGTTGAGACAGGTCATGCACCCAGGTTTGTTTGAGATAGTTTTATGCGTGACTTCTCCAAGTTACATCAGTTCTAAGTACTGCCTATGGATGCTGTGAAGTTCTGTGAATCCATCAGTCTTGGTGTTAATACCAACTTAGAATCACATGACTACTTCCCCCAGTCTCTTGAACACCGTTTTAGCTGAAACTGTCCTGGCTGATTAATACCTCAGCCAGAACCACACTATTGCCAAGGAACTAGCTTTCACTCATTCCTCAACACAGCATGCTTGCAGAAAAAGAAGAAGAGAAAGAGAAAGATGAGGATGATGAAGTGGAGAGGGAAGGAGAAAGTAGGAGGGAACACCCACTTCCATGTTTCAAACAGTAATAAGGAAACATATCACCTTCATCTTTATTAGACAAATACAAAGGATGAAAGGTAGAATGTGTCCAGGAAACACTTCTGTGGAATACTAAAGTATAGTTTTCTAAAGGAAAAAAAAAGTTCCATGACAGTCTGGACCACAAGTCTAAGAAAAATACATGTTATAGAAGATGATTTTATTTGAAAGGATGACTATGATAACTTTACTTGTATATTTGGTTACAGAGTGTTATAAATAGGCCAAGACTATGTCATCTTCATGAAAAAACAAACAAACAAGTATTTGTAACTGATAAAACCTTAACTTCTATCTAAAGGAATTGTACAAAGCTGCTATTTGCAAGTATGTACTTGATAGCTCCTCAAAAATGTAAAGAATATCAACAGAGAGAAAGAATAATGACTTCTGCTGTGGGATGTCCTGTATGCTGTAAATATATGTTGCTAAGATTGATTGATAAATAAAACTCTGATTGGCCAGTAGCCAGGAAGGCTAGTGTAGATGGGACAAGGAGGAGGAGAATTCTGGGAGGTGGAAGGCTGAGGCAGAGAGACACTGCCATCCAATGCCATGAAAAGCGAGATGTAAGGTACCGGTAAGCCATAAGCCGTGTGGCAACTTATAGACAAATAAATATGAGTTAATTTGAGATATAGAAACTAGATAGCAAGAAGCCTGAGCCATTAGGCCAAACAGTTTAAATAATATAAGCATCTATGTATTTATTTTATAAGTGGGCTGCGGGACTGCCAGGGCCTGGCAGGAGCTGGAGAGAAAACTCTCCAGCTACAGACCTCTTTAAATACTATTTGATGAAATAGTTCAACATCTTTTCTGTGTAGCCCTGCAGACCAATCATTTCTGTATGCCTAGGACTCCCCAGTGATAGAACATTAAGTGTGAGCAAAGATCATCAAAATAGAAGACAAAATACTTTTCAAATTATAAGCCGAAAAATTTGTTTATATGGGTTTATATTTCATATTTCAACCAGTCTTTAATAATTATACCTATATTATAAATATAGTACCATAATAGAATTATCCATGATCTGTGATAAACTACTTAAAATACTTCTACCTTTCTAGTTGTATATTTATTTGAGTCTGAATTGTTTCTGTATATCAGAAAACATATAGATGGAACAACAGATATAAAACTCTGTATG
>CABHPP010148315.1:0-46667 GCA_902168425.1 Peromyscus attwateri
CATCCCAGCAGACTTCAGACAACTTGGTCTTTGGCCATTGGTTTCTTTTTGCTTTAGAAGTGATGGGTCCCCTCCTGTAGCCAGGGTCTGTGTTGATATCCGAGGCTCCTGTTACCACTGAAGGCCTTGCAGTCACCTGAGGTCTGGGGTCATGTTGGTGTCCAAGGGCCACACTGTCACTGGAGCCATGCCGATTTGAGTGGCATGCACTGCCACCTGGGGCAGTGGTGACATCCAGACCCGGCTGCTGCTGAGGACCATGTCTGGGTCCGTGGTCCTACCGCAGCTGGGGTCTGTGCTGAAATCCAAGTCCTGAATTGCCACCGAAGGTCGCATGGAACCCCAGGGTTGGGGCTGCAACCTGAGGCCTTGGTGGTGTTCGGGGGCATGGGGGTGGGGCATGCCATTCCAATCTGAGTGGCCAGTGATTCCATCCACAGCCAAGATGTAGTCCAGGTCCAAGCTGCTGTGGAGAGCCATGTCTGGGTCCATGGTCCAGCTGCAGCTGGAGTCTGTGTTGATGTCTGTGGTCCATGTCACCTCAGGAAGCCATAGGGACCATGCATGATAACATCAGAGGTCCATCCTGAGCTGACCTCCCCTACCCCCTCGCTGGCCCAGGGAAAGCTGGCCCTGATTCTCTCTGGACACTGCAGTAAGAGAGCTGGCCTGGACCCTCTCAGGAGAGCTGACCTCTGCTCCCAGGAGAGGTGGCCCCACCCCTCACCACAAGGGCATAGGGGAGCTGACTCCATCCCCTCACCTGAGGCAGGTGGCCCCAGTGGCTCAGAATGACCAGCTCAGCTACCACCCAGGCCCACAGCTGGGCCTTGGGTTGAACCACCCTAATATTCATGACTTGGGGTGACAGCGGGATATCCAAGAGGAGTCTCGGTGAGGATCCAGTGATGATGGTGTTCCAGAAACCAGAGGCTTTGAACCAGGCCACTGACTCATTGCCAGAAACATTTGCTAATAAAGCTGATAGGACAAAAGGGGACACTGTGTGACACACTGAGGCCCCCAAGGCCACCAGGACGAATGAAGAGGTGTTAGAGAGGCGGGAAAGGAGGAGAGATGAAGAGGGGATTTTTGTTGTTGTTTGTTTGTTTTGTTTTGTTCTTGTTTGTTTGTTTACTTGCTTATTTTGATTTGTTTTGATTTTTTAAAATTTTCTCGGGGAGGGGCACTGCAGGGGTGAGGAGAGGATATGGGGAGACCAGGAGATGAGTGAAATTAGGGGTGCATGATGTGAAACTCCCAAAGAATCAATGATGAAATTAAGTTAAAAAAAAAAGAAGTGATGAGTCCTCTTGGTTGGAGGTGACGGTCACCTGACTATTCTTGCTTTCTTTTCTGCTCTTTATGGCCTTCTTCCATTTGAGTGGATGGAGGATCTTCTAATGATCTCGTAAAAGATTATTTTCCTCTCATGCATTCAGCAGGCCAAGTCTGTATTTCCCCAACACTCATTTGAAGAGCAGAAACACATCTTTATATTCCTTATAATCATTAGTCACATTACGGATCAGACCTTCCCAGTAGAAGTTTCTGCCATCCTGGAACTGTTCTCTGTTTCCACTGTCTGCAGAAGTCACAGGCAGCCTTAGGTGTTTCAGATATGACTAGGGCCAGCAAGAAACCACATTTTAAATTTTATACAAATTAAGTTTTACACTGCTCCATGTAGCCCGCGGCTGCAGTACAGTTACAGAACATGTGTGTACTGTCGGTGGTTTCTCCTCCAATTCCTAGTCGCAAGGTCTTTACGGGTTACCCAGGCCCACTCCTCCACTGTCTCTTGGCTCCTTGACACAGAGGAAGCGAACATTCAATTCTGTGCCTTCCCATTTCTGCCGCTCTCAGACCCCTCTCGTGGGAGAGTACGCGTCTCGTGGGAGGGTGGGCGGGCCAAAGCTTACTGAAATGTCAGCAACCCAGGTGAGAACATTCCGGTTCTTTGCCATGCGCTCTCTTTAGTGTGGAGAGGAGGGCAGCAGCTAAATCCCAAAAAGAGACACCCAAGTCACAGGTGGATCATATTCCTATTTCCTTTTTATAGGTGTTTAATGTAAGTCCTTATAATCGTGCACACTTGAAAACAGTATATTATCAACATTTTAGAAGAAAATGTGTGGAAATGATAGATATGCAACCAGAAAAGAATCCAAAGAGTGGAGTTCTGAGTTTGCACAGAAGAGGGCAGCTGGCGCTCCACTCAAGCGTCCAGTGAGGCGCCATCTCTCGAGGACGGAAGAAGCTGACCATGGGGATGAGGGAGGAGATTGGAGAAGGTAGTTTGTACAAAGCTGTTCCTGGGAGAACATAGGGACAAGGAATTTTCTGGGCAGAGAAAAACTTATTTTGTGAGCAATCTTCAAAGTCAAATCGGGAGCCCTGCAAGGAGGAAGTGCCTGGAGATAACGGCATGGGAGATGCTGTGCATTGGAAAGGATCCCAGGCAGCCCAGTGACGTTGGGGAGTGAGGCAGAGGGTCTGCTCAGAGTGGGTCAGGCAGAGGCCGTGTGAGGGACAATTCTCAGGCTTGAAGGAAGGTCGAGAAGCCAGCTAGCTGATTTGGTTGCCAAGGGCTCCTTCCTGGCTTCCTGACATCTTCTCACTACACCCTCACACCACAGAGAGATCTTTGGTTTCTTCTTCCTCTTATAAAAACACAGTCCCGCCGGGCGGTGGTGGCGCACGCCTTTAATCCCAGCACTCGGGAGGCAGAGACAGGCGGATCTCTGTGAGTTCGAGGCCAGCCTGGGCTACCAAGTGAGTTCCAGGAAAGGCGCAAAGCTACACAGAGAAACCCTGTCTCGAAAAACCAAAAAACAAAAAAAAAAAAAAAAAAAAAAAAAAAAAAAAAAAAAAAAACAAAAAAAAAAACACAGTCCCACCATGAGGATCTCACCCTCCTGACCTTACGTAAGTCTCAGCATGGACCTGGCCTGATCACGCCTTTGTATCTTAGGGTTGCAGCATTCAGGACTGAAAATCATTTCTGTTAAGCCACCTGCTCTGACACATGGCAACAGCAGCCACAGTGGAAAGATACTACACCTACTGTCCTACATCCATTAGCTTTCCACATGGCTCTCTATGCTTTCCTTTGTAGAGTGCAACAGTCCCAAAGAGGCCTAGGCTGATCCAAAGAGGGGCTTGGACTTGAACATGGAGGTTGGTGACTCTGTGGGCTGGATGCTGTGGATTGGAATCTACTGCACCTAACAGATTTTATCCAGCAGCAAGGAAGACCCAGGCTCCAAGAACAGGTTCTGTCTCAGGGGAAACAGGACATTGCTTTTCTAATTAGACCCCATTATGCCTTGAATGCATCTCCCCAAAAGGATGTGTTGGAAACTTATCCGATGTGACAATATTGGAAGGGAAGCCATATAGGAGGTATCAGGTGACCAGGGCTCTGCCCTTGTGAATGAATCCGTTGTGAAATATTATTTTAAGATCTGTTACATTTGTTTATGCTGTGGAACATTTGTTTAATGGTGCAAAGATGTGTTGCATTCTTTTATGTTGCATTTGTTTAACTCTGTGAAGCTGTGTTACTTTGCCTGTCTAAAACACCTGATGGTCTAATAAAAAGCTGAACAGTAAATAGGGAGGCAGGAGAAAGGATAGGCAGGGCTGACAGGCAAAGAGAATAAATAGAAGGAAAAATCTAGGAGGAAAAGGAAGAAGAGCAAGAGAACAAGGAAAGGAGGACATCAGGGGCCAGCCACCCAGCTACAGAACCAGCAATGGAGAAAGAAAGAAAGGAAGAAAGAAAGAAAGATCAAATAGAGAAAGATAAAAGCTCAGAAGCAAAAGATAAATGGGATAATTTAAGTTGAGGAAAGCTGGTCAGAAACAAGCCTAGCTAAGGCCAGGCTTTTATAAGTAGTAATAAGACTCCATGTGTGATTTATTTGGGAGCTGGGTGGTGGGACCCCAAAAGAGCCAAAAGAGCAAAGAGTAAAAACCAACTAACAACACAGATCATTGCCCATTACAGAAGGCTGGAGTCTGCCGTGTGCTCTGTCTCTGCTGTTCCTTTTCTCTCCCCTTCCTCTGTGGGATGCCCTCCATTGTTTTATGATGGGGGATGCAACCCTTCCATCTTGGACCTTATAGACTCCAGAACAATACTAAATATGGTTGTGTTTGTTGTAAGTTGCTCAGACTCCAGCATTCTGTCATAACAGTACAAATTGCACTAAGACCTGTCTAGCAAATTTCCCTCATTTACATATGGCTGTCTACCTGGGCAACGAAAGTGGGAGAATTGTATAGTCTGTAAATTACAACTCAAAGAAGCCTTCAGAAAAGGGAAGTGAGCCCTGGAAAAATAAACACAGAGTGGTCCAAGCTATAGAAAATTCAGGATCCAGCACCTGTGGGGATAAGCCTGCAGAGATCTAAAAGGAATGAGTGTGGAAATGTCAGGGTGTGCCATCTCTGTGAAGCTGGAGGGGCAATGGCGGAGGAGGGTGAAGAGAGGCACGGACAGATAACATTGGAACACATTTGGTGTCCTACTGAGCAGCGGCTCCACGTGCTTTCTTTGTGACAACTGACATGGATCTTATGGATACTGTTGAATGTAGGATAGGCTTTAAAATAAAGACAGCTGAGAGTGACAGCCCACGCCAGTAACCCCAGAATTCCAAAGGCCGAGGTGAGAGGAGGCTATGAATTCCAAGGCTAGCCTGGCCTACATATCAAGATAGCATTTCAAGAAATTAAAAAACAAACCCAACTAACTAAAATAAGTAAGATCAAACGAAGGAAAATGTAGGAGTAAAGGGCAAATGAGAGACACCGAGGAGAGTAAGGTCCAGGGCTCTAGGTGGTGCTTATACCTCATGAACCTGGAGCCTAGAACAGTTGAGAGCAAGCATTTGTGCAGCAGCCAGAGGACAGCATCGTGTTCACAAGGATACTGGTTATGCATGAAGAATTCTGGGAGCAAGAAGAGGCCCCAGGGGGCAGAAGCCCCAGAGAGCACAGTGGGGTCCAGGAGTCCAGCATGGCCCCCGGGGAATAAGTGTGAGAACCATTTTGCAGCATCATTCCTTCAGAGTCCTCAGAAAGTGAGAGTGGAGGGTGAAGGATGGAAGGTGGTACCCTGAGGAGAGATGAGATGAGGAGAAGGGGCTGCCGTGA
This sequence comes from Peromyscus attwateri, assembly GCA_902168425.1. Classification (NCBI taxonomy): domain Eukaryota; kingdom Metazoa; phylum Chordata; class Mammalia; order Rodentia; family Cricetidae; genus Peromyscus; species Peromyscus attwateri. Next base: position 5,164 of record CABHPP010148315.1, read on the forward strand.
AGACAACAAGCCATTTGGCTTTGGGCTGCAAGGCATGTGGGAAATGCTTTCCTTCAAAATGAGGGAAACGCTTTGGAAAATGTAAGTTCCCAGGTCACTGGGGCTTTTCCAAATTCTTTTGGGGTGCTTGTCTGAGGATCCCACTTCCATTTGGCAGTTTCCTGCAGCTCAATATCCTGGGAGGATCTGCAGCATTGCCTCCTGTAACTCCCCAGAGTCAGGAGGAAAATGTAAATCCTGCTGCCTTTTCAGGGTGATCCTGGGGTCTTTGAGGCGCATGCTTGCAGGGCACTTTCTGATTCTTTGCTCTGGAAATGCTCCCTCCTTACATTCCTCTTAGGTATTTTACTCTGAACTTCTCTCTGTCTGTCTCTGTCTCTGTCTCTCTCTCTCTCTCTCTCTCTCTCTCTCTCTCTCTCTCTCTCTCTCAGAACCTTTCTTGGCTCAGCCTGTGAGAAAGGCAGAAGTGAGCTCCGAGAGAAGAGACTCCCAGACTAAGACGGGAAAGATGAATAGATGTCATCCCTTCCAGGTGGAGGAGCAGGTCTTGGTGCCAAGATGGAAGACACCATGATTGGAACAGCAAGAGATAGACACAAGAAGTGTGTGAAGTCCAGGTGGGTTAAGTAGTTTGAATTCGGTCTTTTTCCCTGTGGCTATTGAAGGTTTTAAGTTGGTGGCGATACAACTGGTTTTGACCTGTGTCTAATGACCGCTTACCGTGTGCCAGGCATTGGATTCATCATCTTACGACTCTCCTCTGTGGTTCTGAGTTGGCATGTATGATCTCACTTGATCCATCCAGCATTTCTTTTAAAATTCTATTATTTTTTTAATTATTTCATCATTTTATGAGTGTTTTGCTTACATGTATGTGGGTGCACCATGCATATGCCTGCTGCCCACAGAAGCCAGAAGTGGGCATTGAATCTCCCTGGAATTGGAGTTACAGATGGTTGTGAGCCACCACATGAGTGCTGGGAATTGAGACCAGATTCTCTGGAAGAGTGGCCAGTGCTTTTGACCACTGAAGCATCTCTCCAGCCCCATCCATCATTTCTTTAAGACTGAGAGATGCCTTTGGACCAGTCACGATGTTCATCTTTATTAGGCAGATGAGGAAATGAGATTCCTCACCCTCAGAGAGTCAAATCAATTTCTGAAAGGCTAGGCATGGCCCTGATCAGCTTGGAAGACCTGGTGCCTGTCATTTCTTGCCTTAAGAACTGAATTTTTGAAAAGAAGAGTATGGAGAAAAACAGTAATGTGTCCAGCTTTTAGAGATGAATTGTGATTGGTTGGTTCTAAACCACTCACAGGTAAGTTGATCCCATTCGTCAGATCCTCAGGTTGCTGTCCCTTTTTGAATGCTGGGGGACTGTGTGACCAGGTCTTGGTCAACATTGGTGTTGGTGAAAAATATGTTTGGTCCCCCTGAGAGAAGCAGGAAAAATAAGGGATCCAGTAAGGGAAGCAGTTGGGATTCCTAGAGCCATGGCAACCATCTTCTGACCATGAAGCAACAAACACAGCAATAAAAAGCCAAGAAATGGAGGGCGACAAAATGGAAGGAGTGAGTCCAAGTGAATGAGCAAGACTGCGGGGGGGGGGGGGTGGGGGGGGGGGGGGGGGGCCCCCCCAGGAAGAGTACACCTTCGGAATTCACATTCTTTCACAACCCCTGGCTGATCATGGGCCAGCTACTGAGATGAGCCAGTTAGGAGGGGGCAGGAAGCAGAGGCATGCCAGTCTAGGGTGCTGGTGATGGGAAGGTAGACGGCTTTGGTTTCTAATTGTTTCCTGTGCTGTCAGTCTCCAGATTTCCATTCCTTCTTTTCCATCTGTCCCTTCCGTTTGTCCCTGACCTCTCCTTCTTAGAACCCACAGGAAGCCCACATGCTCCATCTGGCTTTTGTGAGAAAAGAAATTTCCTTCTCGTGGATTCTCATTGTTCTGTCAAAGTATGAGAAGCATCCCTCAGGGGCAGGTGTCTGAACTCCTCCATTGGGCTCATGAGGACACGGCAGACACTTTCGTGCCTCTGAAGGAGGGTGGTGATTTAGAAGCTGAGCGATCTAGAGCAGGAAATGCCATGACAGACTCTGGGGCCGGAAGGAGGACACTTGGGATGATAAAATGGCTGAGACAAAGGGAGGGAAGAAGGGCGGGGTGAAAGGAAGAGTGAGCGCTTCCTGTTGGTGCTGTTCCGCTACAGGACCCATCCTCAGTAGAGCTTCCATGGTTTTCCCCACCAAGAGACTTGCTCTGCTGAATCCCAGAAGCCCTTTCTTCAGCGAAGACAACTTTCAGAAGTATTTAGGCTTCTTCCCATACAAGGGCAGACACTGTTAGTTCCTCTGAAACAGGGCTTGAGAGACGGTTCAGCTGCACAAACATGGCGAGCTGAGTTCAAGCCACAGAAGCCATGTGTGCGAGCACGTGCATGGAACCCTGCACTGGGGAGGCTGAGATGGGTGGCTCTCCGGTGCTCACTGGCCAGCCAGGTTAGCATAATCAATAAGAAGCCCTGGACCCCAGTAAGAAACCTTATCTTATACACAAGCTATACAGTTAATACCTCCATCCTTCACTTTCTCTGGAGTTTGAAATTGCTAAAGAATATCTCAAACTCCCATAAGAAACCACTATTAACTGTACAGCTTGTGTATAAAGGTTATCCTTGTTACCAGCATTCTACAAAGCCTCTATAAAATTCTGGATGCCAAAGACACAGGTGAATTCCCTGAATTGACAATACTGTGCATCTATCTCTATTCGGTTTCAACAGAGCAAAGAATCATGGAGGACAAGGAAGTTTTATATTTGCACAAATATGAGGCGTTGCTCCAGGCATCTCTTCCTTTATCTAGTTCATATTTTCATCCTTTTTGTTATAATAAAAATGTGCTTGTCTATTAAAAAAAAAAAAAAAAGAAACCTTATCTTAGACCAAAAGGTGGCTGGCTCCTGAGGTGCGTTCAGGTTGACCTCTGGCCTTCACATATACAAGCATATGCGTACACACACGTATAAGTGTGCTCGTGTACATACAAACACACACACACACACACACACACACACACACACACACACACCAGTTGTCACCTCTCTCATTTCATTTGAACAGCATCCCGTGTTTAATTATCCCCCCAAATAGGATCATGCCCTTCAGATCAGGATGAGTTTGAAGTGCCTCCAGACCCAGGCTAGGGGCCCTTGCTTCCCTTCTGCTGTGATGCTGCCGTGTGGATGTGGGTTGAGTTTGTCTCTCAAAGGGTCCTATGATGAAAACTTGGTCCCAGTGTAATGGTAATGAGGTGGTGGGGGACTTTCAGAAGTGATGAGGTCCTGGGGTACCACTGTGGAAGGGTAGTGTAGTTCTCGCAGGACCAGGTTAGTGCCTTTGAAAATGAATTGTAAAAGAGCATCCACTATGCTGTGGTGGAGTCTAGGGATCCCCACAGAGGCCACCAGCCGTGGCCACCAGATTTTGGACTTCCAGCCTCCAACTGTGAGCTAAATAAGCTTTTTTCTTCCTAAGTCATTCAACCTCATTTATTTTATTTTCTTACAGTTTGTGAGGGTTTCAGTCCCTCATGACAGAAAAGGCTGGAGGTGGCGGCGGCTCAGATCCTACACGTGGAAGAAGCTGTTCACATCACAGTGGGTGAAAAAGAGGACAGAAGACTGAGGAAGACCTGCAAAGGTTTGCTTCTGGTGACCCAGTTCTTCCAGGTAGGCCCCCCACTTCTTGAGGGTTCCACAGCACCCCCCATAGCAACCCCAGCTGGGATACAAGCATTCAGAACATGAACCTGTGGGGTACAATTTAGAGTCAAACCATAACACAACATATTCAGCAACACAGCATGCATTAGCGATATCTTTAGAGACTGGTTTATTGGTGTTCACGTGATTCAGTTTTGGCCAATGAGAAAAAGGGACAATGTTTGCCAAAGAGGATGTGAGCTAATGTGGTTGAGGCCCATGAGAACAGAAGGTTTAAACACAGTTATAGAGGGCAACTTGGTCATTTGGGTCGCTGTTGGCTGTGAAGGAACAGCATGGCACTCAGGGGCTGTTCCTCCAACCTGGGTGCCCTCCGAGTGAGAGAACACATGGGACAGACTTGAAGACGTTCTACCCCACTGAGCAAAGCCACAGCAGAGTTGTACCCTTCCTCTGATAAAATGAGAAATAAAGGCTTGATGGTGGAAGGCTCAGGGAGTTGGGGGTTGCTTATCCCCCAGAAAAGACTGTCCACATGTTATCTTAAGAGATTGTGAAATATCATCAGGCATGGCATAGCAGCATGGATCCTACAAAATCCTCAGTTATTTAGCAGATAATGAGGGTGGCTCTGTTTTCAGAGGCCTGTGCCCACGCATGGCTGTGCTATCATTTCCCGGGTATTTCTCTATTAACCTTTGTGCTTAAGATCTGTGTTCTAAAATGGCTTTAGTAAACTTCAACTCCGCTTACAAAAAGGTCAACAGGATCTTGTGTCTTTCTATACCATGGTGTGAAGGAGAGTAAGTGGGTCTTGGGGACTTAGGCCTGGTATTACGAAGTGGTTGGGACTGTCTCTAGAGAAGGCAAAAATGGAACTTTGGAAACGGGTTGATGGAGGTGAGTATGGGAGGGCCTGGGAGCTGGAGTGCAGACGTGCACAGAGCCACGGGGGTCCCCAGATGAAGACAAGGGTCAGGGGAGAGCAGGGATGTGTGAGTGCCGAGGAAGCTGGTCACCTCAGTGAAATCTCTTCCCCGGGACTTCTCTCACCTCATTTCCTTGGCCAGGAAGTAGAAAGCATCACCCCCTCCCCATGGGTTTTGATGTGAGAGCTGTGGTTCCAGATGCCCAGGAGACCACACAGCCTGTGCTCTTTCTGATCCAAACTCTATACCTTGGCTCATGTGTACGGTGTTTTTCCTGAGCATGTCTCTCTGAATTTTCCTGTTTTCTTGATCTGGAGGTTTTTAGCCTCAGATCTATTCTTTTTCTTTTCTGTGTACATAATTTTCCCAGGGAATACATCAGCATGTTTAACTTTGTATACAGTCCCTCCCTCCTGCCCTCTCCCCTGCCCTCCCTCCTGCCCTCTCCCCTGCCCTGTGCCCTTCCCTTGTCACTTCCTACCCTGGGGATCAGTGATTTGATGTCATCAACCCAAGACATTTCACGAACATTGAAATGTAGGTGGCAAGAATTTAAGTTTATACCTAATAACTACCTCAGCTTTCAAAAAAATATTTTAAGGCTTTTTTTCAAAAGAAAAAAAATCTAATTATGCACAGGAGAAAAATCACTCAGAATTAATTCACTAGGAATTAAACTAAAATTAAAAGGTAAGGATGCTAACAATCCTTTGAAAATAATTCAAATTAGAAACGCTAATTATGGAACCTTTTACATAACATGGGAAACAGTTCGCCGAGGCAGGGGGAGAGGGACAGTAATAGGAAGCAGGAAGCTGGCTCACAGAGCGCAAAGGTCTGATGTGGTGGCATTTGCATGAGTGAGAAATTAAATTTCCTTTGATGGCTGCTGCCGGTTCTGCTTATGGTCTATCTGATTGTCTGAAGAGACTGCAGGGCATGACGTGAGCTACCTTCGGTTCTGGAGTCAGGGCCCAAATGGTCTACCCTCTTGGTGGAAGTTGGGAAGGAAGGAAGTCAGAAGACTCCATCAGAGCTGCCAGCTAGTTTTCCACGTGACGTGGCTGAATCAACCCACAGGGTGAGAAGATGCAGTGAGTCATAAAGGGGGGGGGTTTCTATGTGGGTGTGTCCCACCCAGAGCCTTCCCTCTTTTCCTCTCATGAAACATCACTGAGGACAGGCAGGTCAGAATTTGACGGCATCTGCTGGTCCTTTTTCAAGGTGTCAGATGGTGTCATGCAGGCTGCTGGGGGAGAAAAGCCGTCAGTGGTCTGAGCTCAGTATCCATCTGCCAGGCGGGATGCACCCACAGGTGTAATAATGGCATGATGGTTAGGATGTAACCAACTGCTTTATGATTGGGTTTGAGGCTCACTCCAGAACAGGAAAGTTGTGGTACCATAAACCCGGTCCAAAGCCAGGGGCTTGAAGGTCAGAGGCCCTAGGGGAATCTCCTGTTTTTATTTTGCTAGATGGCTACGGTGTCAACTGCCTACTAAAAATCCCTGCGTGCCTATGAAACCGTGTGCATAGATTAGTGCTGCCCTCAGATGGGTCAGGAAGCTTCTGTTTGCAGTGGGCGGGCCGCAGTGAATGCACGGAAGAATAATCAGTGGAAGAGCTGAGGATAAGGGACCGTTGAGTGCTCAGCCATAAATGGGACATGCACACCACCCTTTCCAAGGCTCAGGGAACATGGTAGAAAAGGAGGAGGAAAGGATTCAGAGAGCTGGAGGATGCCAGGAGCCTGAGACACTGTCTTCCAGACACGCCATGGCCATGGTATTTGTGAACTCACAGCTATCTTCACAAGACCTGCACAAACTGGGGTCTGGGAATGCTCCACTGTCCATAGGAGAGGGACTCAGGAAATCCTACCCCTTCCCCAGGAGCTGGCTTTCGGTGGTTAATGGTTGCTGGGGGAAGGGGAGTCATTTTCTTCGGGGATGTAGTCACTGTGAATTTTCCCACGCTCCGATCAGTAACCCTCAACTCATGCTCATGCAAGCAAACTCTAAATTAAACTCGGTGGGCCACCAAGACAAGACAAAAGAAATACACAAACAGAAAGTGACATGAAAATGGGAGACGAACTAGTTGGGGAGAAGAGGTTCATCAGGAGAAGGGGGGATGAGAAAGGATAAAAGAGCTAAAAATGGCCAAAATGCATTATACACATGCATGACATTATCAAAGACTAAAAAAGATAATCTGAGGGTTGTGTTTCTTTGACTCCGTATCAAGGTTCTGTTTACTAATTACTGGAGGAAGCTAAGTGCTTGGCCTACGCTCTTGAAGGGGATGTTGGGACCCTGGTCCCTTCCTGTCCTCCTCACTGGCTTTCCTCACCACCTTAAGATGAGCTGCTTGCTCCACCACGCACTCCTGTGCAACGTCCTTGCCCCACAGTGGGACGTTAACAGGACCAAGAGAGTGTGGACGGAAGTTTGAGCCAGAACGAGCCTTTCCTTTTAAAGCTCATCACAGGAAGGCAGTGCAGCTTGAATCCCAATATTTGGTTTATGGAATTAAATCAGCACACTCCAAGATGTGTATTTAAAAACCAGCATATACTAAAGAAGCGTGCATGGGTGTGTGTGCAAAGGGCACCGAGGGCTGAATGGTGTCTCGTCTCCCTACCCCCCTCCCCACTCCTTGCTTCACTCTCTCCTCATGCTCCCAGAAGCTGACACTGTTTACAGGCAGGTGTTCTGCTCTTCACTCCATTCAAGTGAGGTGACCTGTGTGGGCCCTAATTCAATGTAACCGGTGTCGTCACAGATTCAGGCTCAGATAAGCACAATGTGAAGTCCAGTGGAGAAGGTCACCATCTACATGCCAAAGAAAAGCTTTGGAAGGAACCAACTATGGTGATATTTTCTTTGTACCAAAATGTTATTTGTATGTTAATAAATAAAGTTGCCTGGGGGTCAGACCTATTAGCAAGCCATAGGAAAGCAGGGCAGTGGTGGTGTACATTTGAGCTAGGTAAGTCTCTGTGTGTCCAGGGATATAGCCAGCATTGGATACACATGCCTTTAATCTCATTACCAACCATAGAACACCTGGAGGTCTATACAGACAGGCTGTAATGAGGCAGTCCTGTGGTTGGGTTTACAACCAATGAGAAGGCAGAACAGAGACTATATAAAGACTTTAACACAGGAAGTACCAGCTCCTTCGGAGAGGTAGGACCACTGCAGGAGGAAGGGTAAGGTTTTGGCTCTTAGCTCTGACCTCTTGGCTTTCTTCTTTGCATTGGTTCTGTGTTTCTTATTTATACGACGGTTGGATACATCTACAACCAACTTTACTGACATAGTCATCATAGGATTTCTGCTCTCCAGAACCGTGAGATTAATTAATTTCTATTTGCTTGGCCACCTAGTCTGTGCTGTTCTGTTACAGCAGCCCTGGTAAGCTAACATAAGGGGTGTTAGATTTTGAAGTTAAATCTTTGATCACACATATTCTCTTATTCTTAAAGATATGTAGTGTGATGAGGAAACATCTGCTAAAGTGAGGCCGCAGTGGTCCACACTCTCAGACCAACGGCAGAGCTCACCTACACTTCTCCAGGTGAGACCGATGAACGCAGGAGATCCTGGCTGTCAAAGGCTGCTGGTTTCTCCTCAGTAGAGAAACAAGACTGTGGCTTGGCATATGGACATCTATCATGTTTGTGAAATTAAATGTTTCTGTATTGCGGCAGGGGGAAACAAAAATAAATCAACCAACTAAGGCAAAAAGGAAGAAAACAACAACAAAGTTTGAGACAACAAAACAGCAATCTTTAAGTGCAAATTATTTTTATTTTTTAAGGGAGCAACTATGTTAATTATATTGTAACTTAGCCATTTGGAATTCACCTAGGAGCCTGGAAGAAAGACAGACATTTCATAAGTCAGTTAAGACTCTGCACTGGGTAGTTTTTTTTGTCAATTTGACACAGGTTAGAGTCATCAGAGAGCAAGGAACCTCAATTGAGAAAATGCCTCCATAGAATCGGGCTGTAGGCAAGCCTGTAGAGCGTTTTCTGAATTAGTGATCAATGTGGGAGGGCCCAGTCCATTGTGGGTATGGACACCCCTGGGCAAGTTGTCCAGAGTTCTATAGGAAAGCAGGCTGAGCAAGCATGGGAAGCAAGTCAGTAAGCAGCACCCCTCCACAGCCTCTGCATCAATCAGCTCCTGCCTCCAGGTTCCAGCCCTGCTTGAGTTCCTGTCCTGACTTCCTCCAGTGATGGACTATGATCTGGAAATGTAAGCCAAATAAACCCTTTCCTCCCCAACTTGCTTTTTGGTCATGATGTTTTGTTGCAGCAATAGAAACCCTAACTGAGACAGCCTCCGTGTCCTAAAATCTGTGTCCTGTTATCTTCTGTGCTCGCAGGAAAGTCTCTTCATCCCTCAAGCAGTCTCTCTCTTCTTACTCGAGGCTGTAATAGTGCAACGTGAAGTATTCTGTGCTGTGGAATAGTGATTTTGTACACTGGTTTAATAAAATGCTGATTACACCAGGTGGTGGCACACACCTTTAATCCCAGCACTGGGGAGGCAGAGCCAGGTGGATCTCTGTGAGTTCGAGGCCAGCCTGGGCTACAAAGTGAGACCCAGGACAGGCTCCAAAGTTACACAGAGAAACCCTGTCTTGAAAAACCAAAATAAGTAAGTAAGTAAGTAAGTAAGTAAGTAAATAAATAAATAAATAAATAAATAAAATGCTGATTGGCCAGTAACCAGGCAGGAAGTATAGGTCAGATAAGCAGACAAGGAGAATTCTGGGAAGAGGAAGGCTGAGTCAGGAGACGCCAGCCTGCTGTCCAGGGAGCAGCATGTAATGACACACAGGTAAAGCCACGGAACATGTGGCAAAATATAGATGAACAGAAATGGGTTAGTTTAAATGTAAGAGCTAGTCAGTGGTAGGCCTGAGCTAATGGCTGATCAGTTTTAATTAATATAAGCTTCTGTGTGTTTATTTGGGTTTGAGCGGCTGTGGACTGGGCAGGACACAGGAAAAACTTTCAGCTATAATTCTGTGAATCTTATTATTATTATGATGATGATGATGATGATGATGATGATGATGATGATGTATGCAGTATTCTGCCTGCATGTGTCCCTGCAGGCCAGAAGAGGGCACCAGATCTCATTACAAGTGGTTGTGAGCCACCATGTGGTTGCTGGGAATTGAACTTAGGACCTCTGGAAGAGCAGTCGGTGCTCTTAACCACTGAGCCATCTCTCCAGCCCTAATTCTGTGAATCTTATCATGTTGTAAATGTATTTGTTGACCAAAATCAGGAGTGGACTCTCTCCATCAAGCTAATTCCTGCATAGTGGGAGGTAAATCTCTTGGGACAGTCAGAGACTTGAGCATCTCTTTTGTCTTTTTAAAGATTACAATCTTTCACATATAATTACTCAGACTTCTGTACTGTTGGTGAAATCACTTACATTTTCATACCTCTAGGCAGATCAGGATCCTGCAGCTTGTGGGGGAGCCTGTGACACGTGTCTGCTCAGGAAGAGGTTGTGTTGGAATTTTCGTGGCCCCTCTTGGCACAGGTGTAATTGACAGTAATGGGATCCAATCACGTCTCCCTGACCTGACCGGGCAGGCTTTATTAGCTTTTCCTTCTAGGAGCAGATTGCTCACAAAGGCTTTGTCAGCAACGACACACCAAATTTCTTATAGTGGGATGGAATTGATATCACAGAACCAGGTATGTGCAGTATTTGTTTGCTTATTTGTTTATTTTTATAGTGCTAGGTATTAAATCCAGGGACTTGGGCATGCTAGGGAACCTCTCAGTGGTCTACATCCTCAAACCTTGTTTGTTTTTGTTGTTGTTGTTTGTTTTTCAGTCTCTTAGTATTAGGTTCAAGCTGGCTGACCTCAAATTCATGACCTTCCCGCTTAGGCCTCCTGAGTTCTAGAATTACAGGCATGTATAATCATGCCCAGCCAACTTTCAGATTTTTTTTTTCTCACAGTGTTATATTGTTTTTCTCCCACAAATAAGGAGAAAAGTTATAGATGGTGTAGATGAGTTGGACTATACATTTAAAGGAGAAATTGGCCAAGGTTTTCCAGAACAATAAACCAGGATTAAAGCATCCTCCCCCTACATTCTAATGTGAGATGTTCATACAGATGCAGTACTTGGAAGGACAGCTTGTTGGCAAGGACAAAATGACAGCTAGTGGACCAATAAGAGTGACAAGCAAAATATTAGCACCCGACTTGAGAGCCTGGGACGCTGTGTCTTGGAACAACCTACACTACAGACCTCTGTGGCCCTGGAGAGAACACAGCTTTTCAGACCTGAATGGTACAGCTGAGTTGTTGGGAAAGCAAGCCAAAGTATCTTAGAATAATGGCAAAGACTCCCTCCTGACCTCACTTTGGTCAGGCTCCTCTGGGCCCTCTTCTCAATTAGCCTTTGACCTTGGCTCTGATCTTGTTAGGCCTGCCTTGCTCGGTTCGGACTGAGTTTCCCCCTCTTCATGGTTGAGGATCTCGACCTTCCTTTAGAAAGACTCTTGTTAGGTCAGCTGGCCTCTAGTGTCTTCTCTTGGCAAACCCCCTTCTGCTGAGCCCTCCCTGGGCTATCTGACTTTAAGCTGTCATCATCTGTCGTATTTGGAGTTGAGCTCCTCTCCTCTTGTGCTAGTCTCGCAATACTCCTGAAGTCTTCCTCACTATTTCAACAAGTGTCAGAATAGTCGTTTTGTTTTGACTGTAACAGTCATCAAGAAGACAATCTGGTTGCGGCAGCTTGAATGGAGACATGGAGCCATAAGAGTAAGTACCAGCCGCCTAATTTCTTCTGGATAGAACAGACCTGAGAGAGGAGCAGTCTGGGGCCTGGTTCGTATCAAAGGCAGGGATGCACAAGTCCCTGATCCACAGGAATGCCCAGAGGAGCCCGTTCCCATTCTGTATGTGTCTCCTTCTGGTGTGGGGCTGCATCCTCAGAGGAAGTGGGTGGGGCCCTTTCTAATCTTCACAGAGGAATGATTGTTTCATCAGAATGCACGTGTGGCTTATTCCCCTGGAAGGTTGTGTGCAAACACTGTTCCATGGAACCCTGTTGGTAGTGTGCTTGCCTGGCATGCATAAAACCTTTGGTTAGTTCCCAGCACCACACCCCTGAATTCCCAGCACTCTGGAGGTGGAGGCAGGAAAACGATTAATTTGAGGCCAGCTAGTTTTGCCCTAACAAACAAACATAAAACCACCACCACCACCTAAAGATGTGGCTTGGAAATACAGTGTAAATATAAGCAGGAAGGACCGGTGAGACAGAGCAAAAGATAAGTGTATGTAAAGTACACTGAATGTCAAGTCAACTGTAACAGAAAGAGAAACGTTTGCAAGTTGAGTCACTTGTCTGTCAGCCCAAGTGGTTCTCACGGTTCTCTAGAATCATGGGTTGGAGGAGACTCCAAAGATACCCTCAGTTGAGTCCAATAGCACTGGGCTGGGGCCCAGGGGGTCTGTGTTTCAAATGAGTACTTACAGTATTCATCTTTTTAGATAACAGTGTTAGGATCCACTGTCTGGAAGGAATACAGAATGTCTGCAAGGAAAAAAAAAACCAGCTGTTATTTTGATGTATGGAAATACTGCAGCAGGTAAATTTTAGTTGTGAGCAAAGATGGCATTGTGCATTATGCAAAACCAAGTAGCAGAAATCCTGAAATGGCTGGCAGCTTCTAGAATGGTGGAAGAGGCTTATCTCATAAGAAAGATGTAGATGTAACCAACCGCCTTATTAAATAAGAAACACAGAGCCAATGTAAAGGTGAAAGCCCAAGAGGTCAGAACTAGGAGCCTTACCCGCTTTCCGCCAGCTAGCCTCTCCCGCCAAGAGACTTCTCCGAAAAAGAGAGTTTCTTCCTGTGCAGTTGTCTTATAAAGAGTTCTAGTTCTTCCTTCTCATTGGTTGTAAACCCAACTACGTGACTACCTTGTCACTGCCTCTCTGTACAGACCTCCCAAATCTTCTATGGTTGGTATTGAGATTAAGGGCGTGTGTCTCCAATGCTGGCTGTATCCTTGAACACACAGAGATCTACCTAGTTCTGCTTACCAAGTGCTGGGATTAAAGGCGTGCACCACCACCGCCCTGGCTTTCGCTATGGCTTGCTAATAGCTCTGACCCCTAGGCAACTTTATTTATTAACATACAGAGGGCTGGAGAGATGGCTCAGCCGTTAAAGGCTAGGCTCACAACCAAAAATATTAACATACAGAAAGAAGGGGCCAACAACCTTGGTAGGAAGTCAGGGCTCAGGGAAAAGTTGGGCTTAGAAGCGGCAGGGGTGCATGAGGGGTTTTCCGAGCAGGGATAGCGGATCTAGTTTAAGCCGCTTCCTGTTTGGGTTTTAAGCTCCTTCTGTGACCAGTGAGGCCTCTGGGGCTGCTATACACACTGCTCTTGGACCAGTCAGTGAAGTTCTGCATCTGCAGAGAGGCCAGAACAGAAAGGGAACTGGAAGCCTTTGTCATGAGCCGGAAGCAGCAAGGAAGAGGCTGTCTACGGCAGGAAGTAACGGGGAAGCGGCAGGTCCTCTTCCTCCAAAGCATGGATTGCAGGCTGCCCTACTCTCTTTGAGGAAATGCATCTGTCAGTTAGGGGGAATTTTGTATGTGGGCATCCCGTTCCGTTTTATGGGAGCTATTCGTAGACACACAGTTTGGCCGAACGTGGGTGTCACATGCTGTCCTTTTAGAGAACACTACTATTTGTTTTTTGAAGGGCTCCTGTAACACGGTGTCTTAGTTTGCTTCTCTGTTGTTGTGATAAAATACCGTGACCAAAAGTAGCTTGGGGAAGAAGCTCACACTTCATAGTTCATCCCTGAGGGAAGGGAGAGCAGGCACTCAAGGCAGGAACCTTAAGGCAGGAACTGACGCAGAGGCTATGGAGGAAGACTGCTGACTGGCTTGCTCTCCATGTCTTACTCAGCCTGCTTTCTTATGTAATCCATGATCACCGGCTCTAGGGATGGCACCACCCTCAGTGGGTTAGGTGCTCCCACGTCAATCATGAATCGTGAAAAGCCCCTACAGACTGTCTGCAGGCCGGTCTGACAGAGGCATTTTCTTAATTGAGTTCTCTTTCCCTTGATGACTCTAGCTTGTGTCAAGTTGACAAATTAAGCAGAAGAGAAAGTGTGTCACGCGACGTCAGCAGCCTCATGCATCTTGCACTTCCTGCACTCTTCATTGCAAGGAGGGCCGTGGTGAACAACCGCGCTATTCCATTCAGGCCCGGGACGTTTGTTTCACTATGTCCCCCGTGTTAAAAAGTATTAATCTCCAGTTTTCAAAACTGTAGCCATCTTACTGCATGTGAAGTGACATTTCACTATGGTTTTAATGCCTATGGCCCGAATAACAATAATACTGCAATTTTTCCGTGGGTTTTTTTTTGTTGTTGTTGTTGTTATTCATATAGCTTCTTTAGAGAGATGCCTCTTCCCATACTTCGCCCATTTAAAAAAGACTGAGTTCTTTGTTGTTGAGTCATAGGTGTTCTTTATATTGTTGTAGGGTATCCACCAGTGAAGACTGTTTGGACATGTGTTTAAGCCAATAGAAAGTCTTTATTAGCTGGCCGGTGACTACAGTAGGTGTTTGGGATCCCAGAGTAGCCCCTTTCTAGGGTGAGCTTTTAAGTACAAAAACCAAATCCTGGGTTTATATACTTCAGTTAACAAGAACAGTTAGGCAGAAGCAGAACTGCAGAAGCCAAAAGGCAAGGTCAGTACATTTAGAGACATTCCCAGAACTATGGACTTGGATGGATTAGGTCTTTGTTTTAGTTTTGGCGGGTGGTGCTGTCTATGTGCTGAGTTTTAGGGCCCTAATGGTACTTCCTCCATGGCGTCGGTTGTGCTGAGGTCTGGGGGCCTACGAGTTGCAATACATCCTGGATGTTAAAGTCACATCAGATGTAGATTTTGAAAATGTTTTTCTCCCATCGTGTAGGTTTCTTTCTACTTTCCTGGCAATGCTCTTTGATGGACAAACATTCTGATTTTGATCAAGCCGAGTTTTTACCCGTATTTTCTCTTGTGGTCTGTGCTTTTGATGTCATATTAAAGAATCCGTCGCCAAATCTAAGACCATAAATTCAGATCATTGATCATTTTGAGTTAATATTTTCTGTGGTGTGAGGTGAAAACTGAGCTTTTTTCTTTGGTTCATGAGACCTGTTGACAGAGCACCATCTGCCAAAGACATTTGTATCCCACTGAATGATCTTGACACTCTGGAAAATGCCAGTTGGCCACATAGAAATGGATTTTTTTTTTTTTGGTATTTAAAATTATACTTCCCTGGCCTAAATGTTTATTTTTACATCCATTGTTTGGGTTATTTTTATTTTGTTGTAAGTAAATTGGAAAATGCAAGTGTTCTGTTATTTCTTAAGATACTGTTTGATTACCCAGAATCTCTAACCATTCCTTATAACTGTGAGAGCTTGGGTTTTTCCAAAAAATACTAAGAGAATTTCAGTAGGGCTTGTGTGTAAACTGACTCATGTCCAACTCTTTCTTCCCTGGTCTATGCTCTGCCTCTCAGTAAGGCTTCTCAGCTGATCCCACAGGTATCAACCCGGAAATTCCTTCCCAGGAGGCTCGGCAACTGCTCAGCACCCCGTTAGTGTTGGGTTGGGAGTCATTAAACCAGTCAGATACTCAGTGTCCACCCTTTCTCCCAGAGCTGGCTGAGGACATCATTAAAACACACAAGCATGTTTCTGTCTTTCATTTGTTCCAGTCCAGAGGCCAAACTCCAGAGCACACTGTCTTAGGTTGATTAATCTGTACCTAACTGAGGAACTGAAATTGGACCAGCTGGGTGTTTTGAGGCTCAGCTAAAAAGCAGGCATGGAGCTAAAGCTTGGCTTTCTAGCAACCCTTCCCCTTTTATGGGTGTATTTTAGTACTTTTGTAGCTAAATACGTTTTGGAATTCATATATATGTGATTTATATATATGTAAAATATCCTATATTTTATATATATGGAGATGCATCCTGGGAAAGCTTTCAATTGCATGTAACAGATTTATTTTTCCTCACACAGTAAAAAAGTCCGAAGGTAGGTGGTGTCTGGAACTAATTCCGTCACTCAATGATTTCAGAACTGGCGTTCTTGCAATTCTCTTTGCTACTCACTGTGTCAAGATGGCTTCACTCGAAACTTCACATTTGCATTCACAACAGAGAGGGTGCAAGAGGTACCCCAGAGCTGATACCTAGAAGACATCTTTCCAAGAATTCTGGGAATGTCCAATTATATTTTAGTAGCTAGAATAGCATTCCGTAGCTCTCTGTAGTTGGGGAATATCTGGGTTGTCATGATCGGATTCAATTGCTCTTGATCTACTGCCTAGAGCTAGGTACACGACCTTCCTTGATAAGGTGGGGACCACGTTGTCAAGACCTAAAGGGGAGCAGCATGCCAGTGCACTGTCACGTGCGTGACACACATGTGCCTCCTGCCTCCTGTGAGCCTGTCTCATCCCTGGTATTATAAGAGTCTCAGAAGTGATCTTGTCTTCTGTATTTCTTTATTGGGCCTGGATGGTGGCTTGGCACATAGTACTCAGTAAGAACAGAAGGATTTCACCAGCAGATAAGCACATGCCAAGGAGTACTGCAGGGGAGGGGCTAGGATTGTGTCGATTAAAGCCTTGTGTGGTTAGGATAGGAAAGTCACTTTGAGTCCCTTTGAGCCAGCTACACTTTGTGTTTGCAAGGCTCTGAGTTTACACTTCATGGTGGATCTCCTCATTACATCCATTACACACACATACATGATGGGTCTCCTCATTACATACATTTTCTTTTCTTGCCCTTTAGGGGTGGGGGGGGGGATGTGTTTCCAAAAGCATCTCATCAATGATCCAATCAAAGAAATGCCATTCATGAGAAAATAAACAGAAAAAAGAAATCCCCCAATGTTGCATTTGGGCCGATTTCAACAGCTAATTTATATTTTAGAATGTGAATGTAAATTAAAAGGCTAAATACTTGAAAGTCAAAAAATATTCCTGGTTTGACATTAAAGTCAGCGAATTGATCACATTTGCAGAATATAGCTAGTAAAAAGTGCTAATTTATGGCTAAGTAATTAAACAGGGAGACAGATGGAGAATCAAATGAGTTTTCCTCACATCCCAATTTGCATACTGTTCCTGATGGTGCGTGTTTTCACTTCTGTGGACGGTGCCCTCCAGCACTGAAGTACACAGAGAGACATGTAAGTCGCTTTGGCTTGCACATATTCAAAGATGCCAAGGGGGAAATATGAGGAGACTTAGGAAAGCATGGGCCTCTGCTGGATGGTCTTTCCTGTTCCTCGCTCACTCAACATCATGGTTTCCCTTTCTCACAGGAGCAGCAGGCAACCGTCAAACAACACAGCTCTCTCTCTCTCTTCCACTGGGTGAGAGAAAGCACAGTGCTCCAGGAAGTAGACCGCAGCTTCTCAACAGCCAGCTGAGTGACAGCCAACAGCTCTCCTTTGCTACTTCCTGGTTTCTCCCTCAACTGAGCTTCGCCTTGCCCAGATTGCCTCAAGGAAACAGGACAAAGTGGTGAGAGCAGAGTTCTCCTTTTGATCTTGGATCAAACACCTATGGCTGACCGACCTGGGACGCATTAGTTTAACTACCATCCACTACAGTTTCTTATCGGCAAAATGGGGATGCTAGGTAATTACTCCATACGAAGCCTGGTCTATAATAATTACCACTCAAATGCTGGGTGTTTATTATCTCTAAGATTCTCCTCTGCAGTAAGAGCCTCTGAGTCTACATGTTGGAGTATGAAGGAAAGTAGTATAATTACAGTGAATCCAGCTTGTTCTTGCCTGAGCAGACTGGCAATTTCTAGAAATTGCTAGCAGGGGTTATTTAACTTTCAAGATACTATCTGTATTGCCCTTGACTCTCCACGGTACTATCTGAAGGAAGATGTTAGCCTCTTCCAGGCTGTGCTCATACCTGTGAGGGCTGGTACTGGCTAGGGCCCATCGATGACCAGCACTGTACCCATACCTGTGAGGGCTGGTACCGGCTAGGGCCCATAGATGACCAGCACTGTACCCATACCTGTGAGGGCTGGTACTGGCTAGGGCCCATCAATGACCAGCACTGTGCCCATGTTGTCCCCTGTGTGGAACTCACACAAGGAAAACCAAGAGTCTTCTCTGTCTCCAATGACTTCAGTCCCCAAAGTTCTGCAGAGAGGACTTGGCCGTCTGTGTCCTAGGGGTAATCTCTGCTTGAGCTGTCACCCCCACCCTCACGGATGAGGTATCATGCTGGGGAGAGAAGCCGTTCCCTTTTCATTATATTATGAGGACTGTCTCTGGCCTTTCACTGGACTTTGAACCCACCTGGGTGGGGGTCCCCGTGATCATGCCACTTCATTTCCATCTCTGCGTTGCGTCATTTGGTTGGGGTCACAACAACACTGGAATGAAAAACAAGGCTAAGCGATGTCCCCAGTGTCCACCACCATCTGGCAACCAGGTGCCCTTGTCCTCCACAAAATACCCTTACGCACACTCCTTGACGTTGTAAAGTGACAACAGTCATGATGCTGTGCCCCTGCCTACTGGAGAGTGAGAACCAGTTCTGCGTGAGGCAGCTTGGGCTTTCCTCTGACTGACTGACTTTTCTTATTCATTTAGAGACGGGGTCTCACTAGGTAGACCAGGCTGGCCTCAGACTCGAAGAGATCTGACACCTGCTTCTGCCTCCCAGGTGCAAGGATTAAAGGGGTGTGTGTCACCACGCCTGGCCCTCCCCTTAAATCTCAGGCAAAATAATGTGAGCTGGATGGAATTCTGGTTGTCTTGGTCAATGTCCTGTCTCTGTGAAGAGACACTGTGACCGGAAAAACGTTTAACTGGGGCTGGTGTACAGGTCTAGAAGTCTAGTCCGTCATCACCATGGTGGGAAGCCTGGTAGACACGGTGCTGGAGAAGAAGTCAAGAGTTCTCCATCCAGATCATCAGGCAGCAGGGGGACTGAGGAACAACTGGGCTTGGCTTGAGCATCTGACACCTCAAAGCCCCACCTCCCCAATGAAACACTTCCTCCAGCATGGCCACACCTACTCCAACACGGCCATCCTTCCTAATGCTGTTCCCTAAGCATTCAAATATGAGTCTTTGCGGGCCATTCTTTTCTTTTCTTTTTCTTTTTTCTTTTTGAGACAGGGTTTCTCCGTGTAGTTTTGGTGCCTGTCCTGGATCTGTAGACCAGGCTGGCCTGGAACTCACGGAGATCCACCGGGCTCTACCTCCAGAGTGCTGGGATTAAAGGTGTGTGCCAACACCGCCCGGCTGGGGGCCATTCTTATTCAAACTGCCATGCTGGTCTTTTTCTACTTGTGTATCTCCATCCATTCATCCTTTGTGTCCTAAAAGGTCATCCCTCAGACAGCAGAAGTGGATGACCTTGACTGCTGTCTTGCGTTGGGTTTGGCCAGTGAACGACACCGCAGATCAGAGGCTAGAAGGTTGAACTTGGGGGAATTCTTATGTTCCTCCCTGATGCTGTGGGTTGAGTCTTTCCCTCTACCAAGGACTCTTTTCCATATGGCTGCCCAAGAAATGAGCAAAACCCCTTTCCACTTGGTGCTACCACAGTATTATTATTGCCTGGTATTACTGCTTTTTGAAAATAAAAAAAAATCAGAATTAATGTGAATTGAAAACTGTCTAAAAGAAAAAAAGCTTATAAATCACTTCTAAAGCAGCTGCTGTAAGAAATAAAATTAGGGTCTGCAAGGTAGCTGAGTGGATAAGGGCACCCGCCCCCAAACCATCTGGGTCTGATCCCTGGGAAGGGTGTGGTGGAAGGAGAGACGAGGCTTCCACAGGTTGCCCTCTGACCTCTACTTGAATGTTATGGCATGCAGGTGCCCATGCACACACGCACATACACATACACGTGCAAATAAAGAAGATGCCATAAAAATTAACAAAAGTAAAATTAATTTATAGCCTTACCTCTTTCTTGACATTTTAATGTCTCTAAAAATATTTTCAAGTTTATTGTTCAATTTCTTTTTCTTAATCGATTCTTCAAGAGTGCTTCACTTGATTTTGACATTTTTGTGACTCAGTCACGTTTTCTCCTCTAATTGACTTCTGATGTCACTGCACTGCGGTCAGAAAGCAAACCTCTGAAGATGGGGTTGATTGATGGCCTAACTCATGCCTTTCCTGTAGAATTTCCTCATGCATTCCAGAGAATGGTGTCTTGCTCCTCTATGGGGAACGGGGTTCTGTTAATGGTTGGGCAGTCTGATTGTGCTACAGTTATAGATTTCTAAGGTTCTTTTTATTTCCAGTTGTTCAAATCTACCAATGATCTGATAGCTGTTTCTACTACCGAACGTGGAATTTGAAGCCTCCAAAATTGTTGATGATCAATTTATTTTCCCTTTATAGTTGTTTATTCCCTTCTTTTTTTGCTTCACGTATTTTAGAGCTCTGTAGTTAGATGTGCATGTGTTTATAATTGTTATGCTTTTTGATAGATTGTAGCAAACCGTGTCCTAATTTCTAGAGTTCTGAAGTAGTGTGTTTTGATCATTTGTGCTGTGTTCTTGATACTTTTATGGAGGGGTGCCTTCTGGAGGCCCTTATCCTGCCTTTCCTGTTGACCTCTCTCTACAGTTTTTAATGAGACCAAAGTCCCTGGAATTTTCAAAGAATGATATTATATATGCTGTGTGTTCTTAAAAATACACTCAGTGGTTAAGAGCATTGGTAACTTTTGCAGAGGATCTGAGTTTGGTTCTCAGCACCAACATGGTGACTCATAAATACACGGGGATGGGGTACGTTTCTCATTTAAACCACCGAGTAGTTTTACATTGAAAGTGTAATTTGGGGCCCATTGTCTCAGGCTTATTGGTTTCTTAGCATCATCCCTAGACACTGCGGTTGAATGATTGCTTTAGGACTAATTACCAGTGTGTAAATTATGAGATCTGCCCTTCCTTGTTCCTCCTGTCTTTTTATTAGTCTCTCTGCAGTGGCCGAACCACAGAAAAAGATGTGATAGAAAGCACTTAACAGAACTGGTTAATAGCCATCATTAACGTCTCTGGTAGAACTGTGAGCAAAAGAGCAACAGAAATAACTAGTGGAAAAGGACAAGTTTGCTTCCACCCCCTTGTTTGACACACATGAATGTGACCATCACATCTGAACCCTGTAGGGACTATCCATTCATGAAAGAGAATTTGAAATTCTCCAGAGTTCCTTGGAGAGTCCTCAAAGAATTCCTGGGAATTAATATACCTGCTTATTTATTCAGCAAATATTCACCGACTGTTGGCCAGATGTCTGGCACTGGGTTGGATGTGATCCTTGGGGAGGGCGGGCTGCCAAGTTTCTGCTGTCACTCTTTCCACCAGAGCATCTCTGTCGGTGTCTGCTTTACAGCTGAGTTCTCTGTAACAGCACTCTGCTGCTGAAGGAAAGTTTGGAATCTGTGGAGTACAAGGGATGCCCCAATTTAAAAGAAGTCTTTTTTATTAAAGCAAACCTATTTTGAGACTATGATCTAAGAGATATAAGTGAATTATACACCAGCAAACTGATGGACATTTAATGGAATCTGTGCTGACTGTAGGAGTCTGTAATAAATGATCCCCAAATCTCAGTGATGTTCTGATTAATCTCCCACTCATTGCTATGGTTTATAAATGTTTGTTAGTGCTGAAACTCAAGTTTGAATTCAATTGCCCTTGTTAAAAATGTGAGACATCTTTTGATAAACAGCGTGGCTGGCCATCAGTCACTTCCCCGACCCCTTTTAGCTTGGCTCGTGCTTGTTTACATCCTTGCGCTGTAGACAGCTGCATCTCCCTTTCCCAGACAGGCCAGGGATCTCCTGTGATAAGGAGAAAATCATACTTTACAACTTAGAGATCAGTCTGTGGAGCTGAAATGCAGCTCAGTTGGGAGAGCATTCGCATGAAGCAGACCATCCTAGGTCCAAAAGGTGGGAAGAAATGTGACACACTTAAAGATGAGATAAGAAAATGGGAGGAATAATCACCCCTTAATAAAGTCTGCGTCAATGCATCCCCAAAGCCTCTCCCTCCATGCAGCTGCCTGTGAACTCACAGCTAAGCCTGCCCACTTTCTGAGTTCTAACCCAGACACCGTGACTTTCTCTCTCCATCCCCCAACTCACTCTAAACCCTCCTCAAAACCTCAGCCTGCTTGTGCGGACAGTCTGGGCATGCTCACTGTCTCTAAAAAGCGCCTCATCTCACCCTAGAAATGCAGCTGCCTTTAAGATTTCACTTCTGCCCACTTCTTGACCCCAGCTCAGAAAGCAGTGACACTTTTCTCCTCTTTTTCTGTCTCCTTCCTCTCAGCAGCTGCTGAAATCTCAATTTGCCTGTTCTGTTATTTCCTCTCTTAAGTGCTAAAAAATTGTCCTCTTGTTAAAAAAAAAAAAGAGGCAGTCTTTAAATAGTGATGATATATGTGCGTGTGTGTGTGTGTGTGTGTGTGTGTGTGTTCCTCCTTCATGCCATTATTGAGAGAATAAAAGTAGCTTATTAGAAAGAGAGGGCTGGTGAGATGGCCTGGTTAAAAGTGAGGACTTGAATTCATGCAAGCATGGAAACTTGAGTTCAATTTCCAGAGTCTACATAAAAATACTGGATGTGGTGGCTGAGTTCTGAAAAGCTGAAGATGGGGAATCCTGTGGCTGAGTGAAGACGTCTGAGAGACTGAGGGAGGAAGACACCTAAGGTTGACCTGAGGCCTCGATGTACGTATATGCATATGTGCATCTACACACACACACACACACACACACACACACTATGCATAAACACCAGATGAAGAAAGAGGAGGAGGAGGCGGCGGGCGTGGCGGCCGCAATGGCAGTGGCTGGTAAATCTGGCTCCTCGTACTTCGCCTGTGTTTGCCTCTCCTTCCTTCTACCACGAGCTGACACAGCGCAAAGGCTTGCCCCAGTTACAGCTCCGTGATCTTGGAATTCCCATTCTCCAAACCATCTCCAGATATCTAAAGACATGTATAACAATTGTAAACTTTGTTCTAGCAACAGAAATTGGACTGAATGACTCACGTGTCCACCATGCTGCCTCTGTGGCTCCACTTCGTGTGTTGTCAACTCTGGGACTCAGTCAGGAACATCTCCAGTCCTTGGCAGGGGATGGGGAGAAGGACATGGTGAACCTGACATTCATTGGCTCTTACAGTTTCTGCCCCGAAGTTACAGGTATCTGCGATTGACTTCTCACTGGATAAACAAAGTAAGTGTCCTTCCCTTATGTCACTGGCACATGGACATATCATCTTTCCATAGGGACTGGCAGCAAATATTTGAAAATGATAATGTAAAGACCAAAGTACTTAGTAAATATTTGCTGATTGAATGTTTCTATGCGGAAAGTAATCGCGTCCCGATTTATTATCAAGTTGTAACTCCACAAACCACACTCTCAGAAGCCCATGATCACGAAGAGATAAAATACACTTGAAATAATTTCAGATTTTTATTGTCACATCTAGTCACAACTCCCTGGAATGCTCTTCACCACAGGGTAAGAAGACCCCCAGCCTCCGCTTCCCAACCCTATATCCAGTCTGCCTTTTGAAATGCATAAGAAAACATTAGAAAGAGAAATGTCTGGATTACAAAGAAATTCACATCAGCAGAAAATCAGGCTGCGACTCCCCCAGGACTGGAAGAGCGTTAGTTCCAGAGCCAGACTGTAGAAAACAGGGCTTTAAACGTAATCTGGAGCCATCCTATGTAAAACAAATTTGAGGCCAGCAGGAAGCCTCAAAGGGGGCTGCAGAGTAGGAAGGAATGAAATGGATTCCAGATTGCCCCGAGGATTTTCTTGATTGAAACAAGACCAACTTACAGGACCATGCTCTGTGGGAGCCCATAATCCCCCCATTTTCTGAAAAAAAAAAAAGAAAGAAAGAAAGCATGAAGGAAAACACACAGAATTTTTGGAGTAGCTGGGCTGCACAGTGGAAAGATGCTCTTCTGTTAGAAAAGACATCTAAGTGGTGGACTCTGCAGTGTGAGAGGCCGAAACTCCATGCAAGACTTGCTGTCATTGAAAGCACTCACTCTGGTGCTCAAAGCTGTTTCCGAGAGGCTGTGTACAATCTCCTGGACTCTCTCTTGTTCTCTGTTTCTGTTTGGTTCGTTCTACAGACTGGGTTGCAGCCATAGTTTTTCTTCACTAGAACTATGACTATTGTTTGATATATCTGCCTCGACTGAACTTCCAAACGTCTCTGGAGCTACCCACAACAGAACTGAGTCTTCATCCTGTTGCTGGTGTGCATTCTTTTCCCTTTGCAGGGACCGACCTTCTTGTGAGTTCCTCCCAGGTCTTCTGGCTTTGATTCTGTGCAGTGGACAGCCAGTGATGAGCCACAGATATGTACATCCTTCTGCATCAGGTCACCAGGACAGCAGTACTCTCCTGCACTACTGTCTTTCTAGACTCTGTTACTCCAAGATTTATCAAATGCCGGCATCATCGCACCTGCCATGGAAGTCATCTCCATTGGTGGAAGTCATCCACCACCGGTGACTGTCAGCAAGCAACACAGTCATTACTTGTGACAATGGCTGTCGCTGTCCAACCTTCCAATCAGATCTTTCTGCCCACTAGATTGTAGGTGAGAGATCATTGAAGATAAAACATTCTCAGATCTCTCTCCCTATCTCTTCTGGCCTCTCCCAATACCATGTAAGTCTGGCGCTCTCCAAGGGGCAGACATTGAGATGTGCTAGGCACATGGAGATTTTACAATGTCAAGTGACTGTGAGAAAATGGAAAAGGGTCTGAAAAGGTGGGAGAGCTGCCAGGCCATAGGAGGAGGAAGTGCGGAAATGTTCTTGACTAGTGTGCAGTACTAAGGTTGGTTCTTCCAAGATGCCAGGGCCTTCCTGGGCCAATGCTGGCTGCCAGAAGCCTCCTGTTTCTGAGTAGGACCAACCACAGAATTTGCAAGGACCACGAGAGAGAAACACTTAGGATTTCTTGTTAGAAAAGTACTGATATTTTCAAGGCATCAATGTCAGATTGTTACTAAATAAAACTCAAGTGACCTTGTAAGTCCAGAACCTTGTGTGAGTCCTGTCAGACTGTGAGGCTGACAGACAGCACGAGCCTCAATGGTGCAAAGCTGGGTGTGGGCTGCCTAAGTGTTGCCCTGTGCTGAGTCACTGCCCGAGGCCACCGCTGGTGGGTAGTGTGACCTCAGTGCCACACACCGATAGAGTTCAGAGCCCAGCAGTCGGGATTGTGGACAATTAGGCTTTCTAAAGTTGGTCTCCAAAGAGCTTTCTCACGGTCCCCAGGCATGGGGAAAATATTTCATGTGTGAGGTTTTTGCTGGGGTTAAATGGTATTCTCTGTTTCTGGTTCACATTTTTTTTTTCTGGTGTGAATGGGGTGTGTGTGTGTGTGTGTGTGTGTGTGTGTGTGTGTGTGTAAGAGAGAGAAAGAGACAGACAGAGACAAAGAGGCCCAGAGAGATACAGAGATAGAAACAGAGAGAGAGAAAGAGACCCAGAGAGAGACAGAGACAGAGAGATAGAGATAGAAACAGAGAGAGAGGGAAAGAGACAGACAGAGACAGAGAGACAGAGACAGATGAGAGTCAGGGTCCTTCTTGTTGTTCACTGCTGTATATGCCAGGCTAGTCTACCCGTAACCTAGGGATGCTCTTGTCTCCGTCTCCCATGTCCATGTAGGCACGTACTGGGATTACAGATGTGGCTATGGCATTCCCCATTTGCACAGGTTCTGGAGAACTCAGGTGGTCAGTCTTGCTCAGAGAGTGCTTCACTTTGAACCATTCCCCAGCCCCGTCTAGTCCATTTTTTAATGTTTGAGATTTGACCCTCAAACACGGTGGAACTGACTTATATTAATGGTGTGGTATGGAGACTGACTCAATGTTTAGCTGTTAATCGCGTGTACCACCATCATGTATGGATGGCTATATTTTCCTCCCAATTTGCATGCCCTTTGTGTCAAAGATCCCATGTAAATATACCCAGCAGGAAGAGATAGTGGGACTGTCCCCTAAAGAGCAGATACTGTGCTTATGTTACAGCTCGGATAGAAAGGTGTCCTGACAGTCAGGAGCCAAGGAATACCACAAAGTCACACCACACAAGAAACCTCACACAAGAAATTTATTGGGAGGGAAAAAACTAGGAGGGTGGCTGCCTCTGCTTGGGCAAGAAACAACACGGAACTGAACAGAAGGAAGGGTTTATATAGAATTTTGTGTGTGTGTGTGTGTGTGTGTGTGTGTGTGTGTGTGTGTATGTAACTTTTCAGGGTAAAGCTTTCCAGGGTGGGGATTGCTGGGATTTTGAGTCCAGAGCTTGGACTTTTTGCTCTGTAGGGCAGGGGCAGGCTTCAGCTGTTAGGGCAGTTAGAGTGTTCTGTGGGTGACACCTGGCAGTTGGAGGTCCTCAGGGGAGGGGCCCGGCCACTTGTGTGCCTCGAGTGGCTTACAGTGCTCGCATCCGATCTGTAAGCATTGTGAAGGATTGGAAGAGGGGTCTCAAGATGGCTTTTGTGATGCCTAAACCACAAATAAAGAAGCATCCTGGAGTCAGGAGATCTTCGGGGAGTTGTGGGTGAACTCTTGAGTTCTCCCATCTCACTCTCCCTCCCAGGTCTGAGGAAAGAAGTTCCACATCGGACAGAGAACGGCTGCTCCTAGCCCACAGCTGGGGGTGCCCTGGTGTTTATACATGCCAGACACATCTTAGATCTGGGGCAGCGCCCCAGTGGGTAAGAGCACTTGCTGTGCAAGCATAAGGACCTGAGTCCAGATCCCCAGCACCCACATAAAACACCGGATGGGCTGTGTGAATGTGCGATTACAGTTCTCGGGGTGGAGGTGGGGGTAGAGACAGGAGGGTCACTGGGGATTGCTGGACAGCCAGCCAAGCTGAAAACAGCTCCAGGTTCAACAAGTGACTTCTCTCCTGGAGACTAAGGTGGAGAACAACGGAGGTAGACACCTGGCATCCTTCTCTGGGCTCTGAGTGCAAACACATGGGGTCTGTGCACCACCATCTCTCTCTCTCTCTCTCTCTCTCTCTCTCTCTCTCTCTCTCTCTCTCTCTCTCTCTCACACACACACACACACACACACATACATGGATCCACATACATGGGGGAACATGTAGTCTTTTCCTTTCAATGTGATACAGTTCTTACATTGGGTAAGATGCAGTGTCATGTTCAGCCTTTATGTGGGTTCTGGAGATCCTTATTCTTGTACGGCAAGCACTTTAATCACTGAAACCCCACTCCCACCCCAGCAAGCCCTTCAGGTCTCCTCTTATGATCTTCCAGTG
The DNA here is from genome assembly GCA_902168425.1 of Peromyscus attwateri. Taxonomy (NCBI): domain Eukaryota; kingdom Metazoa; phylum Chordata; class Mammalia; order Rodentia; family Cricetidae; genus Peromyscus; species Peromyscus attwateri. The sequence goes on from CABHPP010148315.1 coordinate 32,279, forward strand.
CTTGGTGGTATTTTTGTTGTCTGTAGTGTGTTGCCTGCTGAGACTCAGCAATCACTTCATTATGCCCAAACAGTCTATGGGTGAGGAATTCAGAGAGGGCACCGTAAGTGCTGCTTGCTTTTTCTGTTGCTGTGATAAAACACCATGATCAAAAGCAACTTAAGGAAGGACTTATTTTGGCTTAGGGTTCTGGATGGCTAGATGTCCATAATGGTGAGGAAGGCATGATGGCGGGAGCCGGAAGCCGAGAGATCATCTCAGCTGCACAAAGGACATACACTGGGACACACACGGACACACATATGGGGACACACACACACACACACACACACACACACACACACACACGAGAGAGAGAGAGAGAACAGGAAATGCAAAAGGCAATGAAGTCTGCCCCCAGCGAGGCTGCATCTCCTAAAGTTTCCACTCTCTCCAACTGGGGACCAAGTGTTCAAACACATGGCCCACGGAGGTGGTTTCTCATTCAAACCACAACACTGGGATGGTGTTCTCCACTCTGCTCTGTCTTGCTCTCAGCTACTGAGGCAGAAGGAGCTGGAGCCGCAGGAACCATTCCTAAGGCACACCTTGTCTGAGGCACCTGGTCCCGGGGCTGAGCAGGCTGGAGGCAGGCTGGGTGGGTCAGATGCCAGGAGTGCTTACATGGCACTAATGGGGCACAGACTCAGCAGGGTGACTGGTGTAGAAAGGACCATCCTAGGTTGCAGGAGGGATTTCTTCACAGCCTGGTGCAGAGGCTGTCTTTCCAGTCTCCTTTCAAAAGTTACATCACACCATCTCTCCACGGTCTACTGATTAAATTGTCACCTATCCATAATCACGAGGATGGGGCACGGACTTCTCAATTCAAATCTCACACTCCAAACAGTCAATTCCAGGGGTGTAATGGGACTCCACAAATGGAGTCGAGTTGAGTATGTGAACCTAGCAGAGTAAGAAGCAGCGTAGCCGGAAGTATTTTCAGGTCCCGCTCGGCCTCGCAGTGCCCTGTTCCTCGGGTCTCCCCACACACACACACCCCCCTCCGCACTGCAGTTATTTTATACTTAACTCTTGATCACTATTTGAATATATTCGTTATATTTTAGTGAGTACAACATGCTATCTTAATTCAACGATTATTTCTAGAAAGTACTATTCGCCTGATAACATTATCCACTTAGGATTACAACTTTCAACATCCGCAAATATTCTTGTGCTTCACAACATGGCTGTGTGGCTGCACACTCTTTGTGGCATGGTCCTGTGCTGGTCGGATCTCACGGTGGTGACAGCTGGATTCCTTACTGTCATCCCTCACCCACGGGGTCCACCTTCCGAGACGTTCAGTAGATGCCTGAAGCCACACGTAACACCCGACTCTGCATGTACTGTGCTATTTTAGGGCCTCAGGGGATGGCTCAGTGGTAGAGCACTTGGATAACAAGTATGAACCCAAAGGTTCAATGTCAAACCCCAATAAGATAAAATACACTAGTGTTAAAATAGGACAGTTGTAAAAATTGGCTGTAATATTATCGGAGAGTGGTCTCTATCAAATTATCTTATGCTCATGTGCCCTCCTAATGGCATAAGATGACATGATACGGTCACATGCGCGTCACTGGTGATGCACGGTTAGGCTGCCTCTGACCTTTTGACAGCATGAGATGACATGGAGCCATGTTCCACTTAACTAACATTCTCACACTGCCGTGGGCTGTGGGTGACTATCTGAGGGTGAGTGGAACCCAGAGAACAGGGACCACTTCTTCCCCAGCCCCAACATTTAAAATCCACCATCGGTTAAATCTGTGCACGTAGAACCCCTGGCCACAGAGGTTTTAGATTAGATGTTTTTATATAGAATATTTGGGGATAATTAAGATATATTTAATAAAATAATTTTCCATTTCCTCTTTTTCTTCCTTCCTCTCTCCCTCCCCCTCCCTTTCTGATTTTATTTCTTGACCAGGGTCTCATGCAGCCTAGGCTGGCCTTGAACTCACTATGTAGCTCAGGTTGTCCTTGAACTCCCATAAACGCTGGGGTTACAGGTGCCACCATGGCTGTCCCATATCCTTTTACCTCCTTTGAGAAAAGTCTGTATTAACGTACATTAATCATATATAACAATGCATCTCACCATGACATTTTCATACACATACGTAACACATTTTGATCGTATCCACCCCACTCTGTTACCCTCCTTGCCTCCCCACCTGTTGATCCTCTTCCTCTTCCTCTGCCCAGCTAGTTCCCCTTCTGCCTTCATGCTTGTTTGTATTTTGTTTTGTTCTGACGACCCAGTGTGTTTCATTGAGGTTTAGCGTTTTTAGAGTGTGGTGAGGGCTTGTTTGCAGAGGTGTGGACACTGCTAAGTGGCTGCATCACCGGAGGAAGCGGCACTGGACTGCCTTCTGGCGTCCAGAGCTTTGCATGTTGAAAAGGAAAAAAAACAATGATGTCTTTTTTATTTTGTTTCACAGTGTTAGGAATAAAACCCTACCACTGAAACCACTCTACCTGCTTTTCATATTTTAAAAGGAATTCTTTTGAGCATAAATTCCTAGAACTAAAATTGCTGGGTTAAAAAAATGAGCACATGTACAAAATTTTATACACACACACACACACAATCATATATATATATATATATATATATATATATATATCACAATACAGTTTTCTCATTTCTAAAGAACCCAAACTGAACATCCTACAGTGTTCTTGTTCTTCTTGTAGATCTTAAATTTAACTTCTCTTTCTTTCCTTCTTTCTTTTTAAATCAGGCATAACTGTGTTCTTCATTCTAAATATTTACCTCTATGATTTTAGCGTTTTTTTTTTTTATAGTTGGTATTTCGATACAATCAGTGGTACTGCTGAAAAGAAGTATCAGAAGGATTTCTAAAAATACCACATCATTGTGAAAGTGTTCCGATTTGAAAATGAAGTGTGCCCATAGACACTGCATCCCGCTGCAAACCAATTCGTCTCAGTTTCGAGGAGCAGAGAACATTGCTCGGCGAGAGTCGTGACAGCAACACCTTACCCCTGACTCGCAAACTCACTTGAACAAAAACCAAGAGTCCAGAGGTCAACAGAGAGAAAATTCAAGTTTTAGTTTTGAGACAGTGATAACAAGTGTACAGCTTAAAATGTGACAGTGTTCTGTAAGGTTTAATACTTAAAATTTTTTTCCTGAATTCCTAACTTTCAAAACATAATTTTATTTAAGTGTTTGGGTGTTTTGTCTGCCCATATGTTGGTGTAGCACATGCTTGCCTGGTGCTTCAGGAGGCCAGAAGAGGGTGTTGGCTCCCTGGGACTGGAGTTACAGACAGTTACAAGCCACCATGTGAGTGCTGGGAATTGAACCCATGTCCTCTGGAAGAGCAGCCAGTACTCTTAACAATGAAGCCATCTCTCTGTCCCTGTAAGTCCTAACCTTGTGAAGGGCTATTCTGTCTGCTGTGGTTCAACTATGGCTTAGTGTGTCCCCTAGAGACACATGTGACTGAATCTTGGCCGCTAGTGTTACATTGCGTACGTGGAGGTATCTGTAAAAGGTGGTGACTCATGGGAGGTAGTTTAGTGTGCTGGATAGTTTCATGTCAACTTGACACAAACTAGAGTTATCTGAGAGGAGGGAGCCTCAACTGAGAAAATGCCTCCATCAGATTGGTCTGCAGGCAATAGGGGCGTTGTCTTAATTCATGACTGATGGGGAGGGTCCAGCCTATTATGAGTGTAGATCCCCCTGCAGTGGTCCTAGGTTGTATGATAAAGGAGGCTGAGCAAGCCATGGCCTCTGCATCAGCTCCTGCCTCCAGGTTCCTGCCCTGCTTGAGTCCCTGTCCTGACTTCCTTTGATGGTGAACTGTGAGGTGGAAGAGTAAGCCAAGTAAACCCTTTCCTCCCAGGTTGCTGTGGTTATGGTTAGGAATAGGGTTATCAAAGCAGTGGTAACCCTGACTAAGTAAGACATTAGGTCATTGGGTTCACTGGATCTGGGTTAGTTCCTGTGAGAGTAAATTGTCACAAAAAACCACGAACCTGCCCTCTTACTCTCTAGAGAGCTTGTTTCCTTGTCTTGTCTGGAGACTGCTATGTCTTTCTAATATGGGAACTCATCATAATAATCACCTCCCACATTGTGATGTAGCATGATGGCTCTACCAGAGACTGAACTGATACCATCTAATCTTGGAGTTTAAACTCTAAGCCAAATAAACCTTTTTTTTTCTTTTATAAAGAACTCAGTGTCAGAATATTTTGTTATAGCAACAGAAAACTAAGATATCATGTCTTGCAATTTTGCACAATTTTAGTTATATTGATGGTGGTGCTTACTGATGCATGAATTAATTTTAAAAGTTTCACTGAAGTTGCAAGGTAAAGAAACATATGATTATAGAGTATAAAGCTCTTGGGAGTAGAGTTACAGACAGTTATGAGCCACCATATAAGTGCTGGGAATTGAACCCATGTCCTCTGGAAGAGCAACCAGTGCTCTTAACCACGAAGCCATCTCTCCTGTCCTGTAAGTCTTAACCTTGCAAAGGGCTATTCTGTTTGCTATGGTTTGACTGTGGCCTAGTGAGACTCATGGGATTGAATCTTGGCATCTACCTTAAAATGTGTGATTTTTGTATAGTCAACCTCCCCCTAAATTTGTGTTTTAAATGTTACGTGCTTAAAGTCCCACATTTTGGGGCAGCAAGCTGGCTCAGTGGGTAAAAGTGCTTGTCTCCAAGTCTGACAACCTGAGGTCAATTCCTGGAATCTACACAGTGGAAGAAGAGAGCCACACTCCAGCCAGTTGGGCGCCGACTTTCATATGCATGTTGCAACATGTGTGCATACCCACACTCACACACACACAATAAATATGTACAGTGTAACTAGAAAGTGGCACATTCTGTGTGTGGTTTCATAACATCAAATATTTAGTTTGTTTGGTGTGATGGCTAACTAGGTCAACAATATGAGGGCAATGACCTATAAAATATCTATTTATCTAAGACTGGCATAGTATTACATATGTGTCGTTATAGCCCACAGGATGTTGAGGCAGGATCGCTAGTTTGAGGCCGCCCTAGGCTATATATAAGATTCTGTCTCAGAACTCTAACCAGTCAGGGGCTAGAGACATGGCTCAGTGGTTAAGAGCCCGCATTACTCTTGTGTAGGACCTGAGTCTGGTTCCCAACACAGTATTAGGCAGCTCAAAATTGGTTGGAATTTTAGCTCCAGGTTACAACCCTGGAGTCGAGCTCTTCTGGACTCCAAGGGCATCTGCACTAATGTGCACATGCTCGTACACAGGGCACACACATCTACACATAGCTACAAACAAGATAAATAGAAAAAATTTAACCAGTGAAACCAAACCCTCCATATACCTTTATACACCATGTTTATGCATAAGTATATTCCTACTTACGTATGTGTATATATGTACGTGTGTCTGTGTGTCTACCCAACTACTCATCTTCCTTAGAGTATGACAGTGAAATAAATACAAGGGATCCCAGTGACTGGACTGAAAGTAAGTTTATTTATATCTTTTTTTTTTTTTTAGGTCCAGCAATAGTAGATTGTCATCCAAGAGCAGAGTTTATCTTCAGTGATGTGGTCATTGTTAGTGACTAGTACTAATTAGTGAACACTTGTGGAATTCAAGCTCTTGTCCTTCCAACATGACACCTTGTCTGTGCCAGTTAAGTGAGCTATCACTGTGAGAGAGCATTATTAATTCTTGGAGCAGGTATTGAGACAGAGTCCAGGCTGGTGTCTGGCTTGTGATCTTCCTGCCTCAGCCTCCTGAATGCTGGGATTCCAGGTGTGAGCAGCCATGCCTGGCCATGAGTCGTTCCTAAGCGTGGGAGACCGGCTCCCACTTTTCCCCCCAGGTACTCTTGAAGAGTGAGGGACAAGAGATTTAGATAAAAATACAGAGGGGAAAGAGAGAGATAGAAACACAGGATAGCCTCGGGAGAGCCTGGATCATTATTCATCGGCCCCTTCTGTCTCTTCTAAAGGGCTTTTTTATAGGAATGCCAAGGGGTGGAGCAAAGACCTCCCCATAGCACAGCCAAGTACAAACCCTTCTAATCACCTAGTAACCATACACGTGGTCAAGCAAATCTCTAATGCAGCCCTGCTGGGTAAAGCAAGCTCAGATCTCACTAGGAAACCTTTGTGGGCCTCCACACCTGGAATTCCAGGTGTGAACAGCCATGCCTGGCAATGAGGCATTCTTTGAGAGTCTTTCCATCGTGCATCATCTGCAGGACTGTCTGCTTGAGTCTATGGCTGTGAGTTCAAACCTCGCCTCTTTATTTCCCCCATGCTGCCTTGGAGACATCAGTATTTCCTGCTATCTGTTTCTCTGGGACCCGAGAAGAAGATGAAAATCCACACAGGAAGAGCTTTAAGATGAGCTTGAAAAGATGAAATAACTAGCAATTTAAGATCCTTTGATTCTTCCTGAATAAACATAAAAATTTTCAGATGTGAAATAGTTTATGTAAGTTCACTGAATAGATATGAGTATCATCTTTTTTTCCCCTCAGACCAAACAAATTTTTGTTAGACATGGAATTTGTTGCCACCAACGAGGACTTTGTAGGCTCAAATTTGGATTCAAGGTCTGTACAGTTAGAACATGAGGTCCTGGCTGGGTGGGGTCAGCTGGCCTTCTAGGACAATAGTGGAAGCTTAGAAGTGTCTATGCTATTTCCTTTGATCTTTTGTGTGCCAGTGTCCCTTGAAAGAATGCCTCTTGTCACTGATGGGTTGTACTCGTGACGTATGAGGCCAGGAGACACTGTATTCAGTGAGTCTGCCATCACCTGTGATGACTTCCAGATGTTTTTACAGGTGCCACACAAAGGTACAGGTCCACCTCAGTGTTGACGGGTTCCATTTAGGATCCACAGACACTGAGAAAAATATTTTTAGGATTTCTGAATTCTTAGTTATAATTTCAGGAAGTTTGGTAAGTCAGGACAGTGAAGGAAAATGGAGACAGAAGTCTCCCATTGACTCACTTCACAAATAGCCTCATCTTCCCTCCCACATTTTCCTCTTGGGTTGGATTAAACTGGTTCCTCTGAGTCTGTTTCCATGGTGTTGTTTTTATCTTGGTGCTGGGCTTTGTACCTTGGATTCTTTGGCATCACCGTGGAGGTAAATGCACCACTGGTCACCAAAGCCTTTGGTTGTACATATTTTCTGTTGCATTGTACTTCACTAAAAGCTGTCATTTTGAGTTGAATTAAAGCAGACCTCATTCAATTCTTTCATTACAATTTGGTACAAATCTGGATTCAGCTTCAATTACACAGTTTTATATCTGTTTGCTTAATCTTAGATGTACACTCCCTGACTGATTTTCTTTTCAAGCTGGGTTTGCGTTTTGTATATGATGCTGTTGATCTAGCTGGGTAGGGTTTCTGGTTTGAACATTGCTTGCTGTTCATGTCCATGTCCTTGGGGGACTCATCATCACTGTTGTAAGCCTAGCTTTCCACCATGCTTTTCTTTTTTAGGTTAAATTACAGTATTTTTATTTTAACGATGTGTACATGTGTGTGGGCATGTACGTGTGTGAGTGCAGGTGCCCATGGAGTCCACAAGAGGGCACTGGATCCCCCTGGAGATGATGACATAGGAAGTTGACAGCACTATTGTGGGTGCTGGGAACCAAACTTGGGTCCTCTACAAGATCAGTGTGTGCTCTTAATCACTGAGCTGTATCTCTCCAGCCCTCTGCCATGTCTTTCTCTCATAAATATTTTTTTTAACAATTTCTGTGAATCCAGCCCTTTTTATAAGAGATTTATCCACGAGGGCAGGGCCTAATAAGGTCTCAATACTGTCTGTTGGAATTAAGTTTTGATGTGAATTTTGGAAGAGACACAAACATTCAAAATTTAGCAGCAATGGTTTATATTCCACTTGAGGGACTAGAGGGCATTAAGGATGGAAACTGACCTAATGATCATGATTTGTTCATGGGGCAGCTGTTCTGGTCATCCACCCTTGACTTCCTCAAAGTGTATAAAATGAAATAATATCCTTGTTCACTCGCCGTCTATCTCATATAGGGATATCATATTCTTTATCAACATAGTTCTTCTTTCTTCTTTTTCAAGACAGGGTTTCTCTGTGTAACAGTCCTGGATGTCCTGGAACTTGCTTTGTAGACCAGGCTGGCCTTGAACTCGAAGAGACTCAGCTGCCTCTGCCTCCCTTTGCGGCGGAGCCCTGACTGGCTCAGCTTCTGCTGCAATCACAGTAGCTGCACCCGCCTGGCTTCTGGTGGTTAAGCACTGCCACCTGGCCTCTGTTAGTTCAAGACCCTACCACACACACAAGGGTTGTATTAGTACATTCTAGAACAGCAGTTCTCAACCTAGCGGTCGTACGACCCTTTCACAGGGGCCACATATCAGATGTTTACATTACAATTCATAACAGTAACAAAATTACAGTTACAAAGTAGCAATAAAAATAACTTTATGGTTGGGGGTCACCACGACATGAGGAACTGTATTAAAGATGCTCAGTGTTAGGAAAGTTGAGAACCACTGCTCTAGAGGTGTAGAACGGATATAATGAATGTATATCAAGGGGATTTATTAGAATAGCTTACAGGCTGTGTGTGGTGGTTTGAAAGAAAATGGTTCTGAAAGGGAGTGGCACTACTAGGAGGTACAGCTTTGTTGGAATGGGTGTGGCCTTATTGGAGGCAGTGTGTGTGTGTGTGTGTGTGTGTGTGTGTGTGTGTCTGTGTGTGTGTGTGTCTGTGGAGGCAGGCTTTGAGGTCTCATATATGCTCAAGTCACACCCAGTGTCTGAGTTCACTTCCTGTTGCCTGCTCAAGATGTAGAACTCCCAGCTACCTTACCAGCACCACATCTGCCTGCATGCCACCATGTCCCACCATGAAGATAATGGACTGAACCTCTGAACTGTAAGCCACCCAATTAAATGTTTTCCTTTATAAGAGTTGCTGTGGTCATGGTGTCTCTTCACAGTAACAGAAACACTAAGATGCAGGCTGTAATCCAGTCAGTCCAACAATGGCTGTCTACCCATGGCAAGTCCAAGAACCCTGTAGTTGTTCAGTCCATGAGGCTAGATGTCTCAGCTGCTCTTCAATATATGTCAGAATCCTGAAGAAGTAGGCTTATTAGCAACAGCAAGAGTGAGCAGGCAAAGAGAGAGAGAAAGCATTCTTCTTCCATGTCCTCTATATAGGCTGCCAGCAGAAGGCATAGCCCAGATTAAAGGTGGATCTTCCCACCTCAGAAGATTAAGATTAAATGTGGGTTTTCCCACTTCAAATAATTTAATTTGAATGAAATGAAATTGAACAAAATGAAAAAAAAATCCCTCACAGGTGTGCCTAGCCACCTGGGTTTTAGTTAATTCCAGATGTCGTCAAGTTGACAACCAAGAATGACTCTCACAAGTATCACGGGACCTGACTCTGAAATGGTGTCTCCTGATGCAGCTCTAGGAAGGTCAGTGCTGAGCTAGTTCATTGTCAGACAGATGGACAGACAGACATACCACTGGATGGATCCCATTGTCACCATTGTGTTCTTCAGTGTCTGAGCAGGGCCTGAGGGGCCAAGCCTGTGACATCAGCAGCCACCCAACCTCATAAGTCCACTCTGACTGAACCCGGGGCTCTGCCTCAGCTCACACTCCACTCTGACTGAACCCGGGGCTCTGCCTCAGCTCACACCGTGGCTGTGGGTAGACGAGATTCATGATGGGAGGAAAAGCATGAACTTGGATCTTGGATGGTGTCCAAAGGTACAAGTCACAGATAGAGAGTGAGTGGATTGTAGCTGCCTTTGGGGAGGCCTTGAGGTCAGCAGGGGAGCCTTAGTGGGCAGTTTCAGCGTGTACCTGCTCATTTCCCTTGTGTGGATAGAGTTCGTCTCCTCACCTTGCCATTTGTCGATGGATCCATCATATGGCTGTGGATGGACTTTTCTACTAAGTATTGATCTAGGTATCATTTGTTTATTTACTGTTATCTACACATCATCTATTTATCTAGAGTTTATTGATCTATTCATATCTCTGCCTACCATCTATTAACCATCCTCTAACTACCTATTATCTGTCTCTTTTGTTTTTAGACATAGTCTCACATATGTAGCACAGGCTGGCCAGGTTCTCACTATGTAGTTTAGGTTGACTTTGAACTCCTAGCAATCTTCTTGCCTTGACCTGAGTACTAGGATTACAGGTGTGTGCTGCAGGCACACCTCATCTGTCTACCTGCCTCTTTCTTTATCTATTCATTGTCTACTTGGTTTTATCCACGTATCATTTGCTCATCATCATCATCATCATCATCATCATCACCATCATTATCAGTGTATCTATTTACCGGCCATCTGTTAATTCTTTTTCAATCATTTACCTAATATTATTTTTTTTGTATACTTTCTGTCTGTCCAGTCTACTTATTGATGGACCTATCTACTGATCCATCACCTTCAATCTTTCTATAGAGGCTCATTGGCAGTAACAAAGGCTTCAAAAAAGACAGACTGGAAGGTCAGGGTTAAGGAGGCAGGAGTAGAGGCTTGTGGGTAGGCTGCAGCAGTGAGTACAAGGCACGAAGATGTCTCTACCCCAGGATGCTCCCCACAGGTTTCCGTTGAAGAGGAGCTGATAGCCACGTCTTTTAAACCATTCACTCTTGATTTATGTTATCATTCTCTGACTTACATCCTCAATGACTTTGATATAAAAATGTGGTGCTAAGAACAATAACAACACACAAAAATGTCCTTCCCCTTCCAGATGAAGAAAGCTGATGAGATGAGAAACCACTGTGTAGTCCCTTGGCTGCTGTGGAGGGAAAACAGTGGTGTCTGCCAGCAGGGGGCGCCCACCTCTTCAGGTCAGCCCACCTGCCTGCTCTAGGCCGTCCTCTGCAGGACGTCCTCTGAGTCAGTTTGGGCTCAGGCCATAGAATCAATGCCACAGCGCTTTTCCTCTAACCATCTCCACATCTCCATCTGTGACTACACAGGACCTGCTTCATCGTGTTCTCGCTCTCTAACTCCCTCACACTCTTGCTATCGAGGGCTGTGTCCAGAAACCGGCAGGAGGCAGCACCCAGCCAGGCATGGCCAATAAGCTTGGTAGGAGGGTAGCCCCTTTCCAGCTATAATCCACACATACGGCTTATCATGGAGGTTTATCTCTGTAGTATGAATATTGATTTTTTTCCCCAATGTGCCCTTGGGATGCATACAATCTCCAGCAGGACCCAGTTTTCTTGCAATTTCTCTTTTTCTGTCTTATTTATTATGGTGAGTTAAAAATTCATCCAACCACCACAAATTTGTATTTGCTTCTCTCCCAGAAGTCAGGCTCCATGCACAGCACATTTAACCAAAGTCCCAGCCCTCATGGGGCCGTAGTTCCTGAAAGGAATACAAACAAAAAGCAAAAATAATAAGGAAACTATGTAATTTCTCAGTCGGCAATAAGTGCTATAAAAAAATAGATGAGGGAAAGAATACGGAGGCGGGGCTCGGGGTCTGTTCCTATTGTAGAGAAAAGGTCACAGGATGGTGACATTTGAATAAAGACAAGACAGTGACAGAGAGTCAGCTCTGTGGGTATTGGGGGAAGGTACTCTAAGAACAAGGGGTGCAGAGTCCACTGGGGAGCGGATTTCACGTGCAATCTACCGTGACTGGAGTGGGGTGATTATAGGGGGATGAGAGAGGTGACATGAGACATGGGAATGAAGGTGGGTACCAGGGAGAGAGGCAGATCTCAGGGCCTTGTAACGGGACAGGGATGACACTGGCGTTGGTGTGAGAGGGACCTGTAGCTAGAGTTTTCCTGCCTGGCCCACAGTCAGGACAAATCTCTCTCACCCGCCAGTCCCACAGCCGCTCAGACCCAACCAAGTAAACACAGAGACTTATATTGCTTACAAACTGTATGGCCGTGGCAGGCTTCTTGCTAACTGTCCTTATATCTTAAATTAATCCATTTCTATAAATCTATACCTTGCCACATGGCTCGTGGCTTACCGGCATCTTTACATGCTGCTTGTCATGGCGGCGGCTGGCAGTTACTCCTTCCACCTTCCTGTTCTTTTCTCCTCTCTGTTAGTCCCGCCTATACTTCCTGCCTGACCACTGGCCAATCAGTGTTTTATTTATTGACCAATCAGAGCAATTTGACATACAGAACATCCCACAGCACTTGGGTGAAGCCCAAGAAAAGAGAAGGGAGAGGTGTGGGTCATGGTGCCAGATGAAGTCTGAGATCCCATCAGATGAAGTCATCCCATGGGACTTGGGATGAGGGAAAAGGTCCAACCTGGAGGTCATGTCCTTAGACATGACCTTCATTTCATCAAGGAGAGGCATTTGTGGGCTTTGGGACATTCTAGACTGACTTCTCTTGGGGTGTTGGTGGTATGAATGAGAATGACCCCCACAGGCTCACGTATTTGAATGCTTGTTCTGCAGTTGGTGGAACTGTTTGGGAAGGATTAGGAGGTGTGGCCTTGTTGGAGGAGGTGTGTCACTGAGCGTGGGCTCTGAGGTTTTAAAAGCCCATGCCATTCCTAGTTAGCCTCTCTCTGCCCTGAGGCTGTTGTCTCAACATGTAAGCTCTCAGCTCTGCCCCAGTGATGCCTGTCTGCTGCATGCTCACCATCACAGTGATCATAGACCCTATTTTCCTCAGGAACAACAAGCCCCAAAGTAAATGCTTCCTTTTCTAACTTGCCTTGGCCATGGTGTCTCTTCACAGCAACAGAAAAGTTGCTAAGACCAATGAAAGAGTGAGCAAAAATAGACAGGTTTATAACATGCCAGTGACTGAGCTAAACACTGATTTGCATGTCAATGAAGCTGAGGCAGAGAGGTGAATTGTCACTACTCCCTGTTGAGAAGTCATTGTTGCGGGGGTACTGGGAATGCAAGGCTGCCCATGCACACCAGATTTTATAACTGAGGGACTCTTTATTCCTTAGCCTTGGCACTGAGCACAGTCAACAGCTGTGTGGCAGGAATCACGATGGCCATGAACTCTGGGGACACGGTTCAAATCCAGAGTCTGCTAGTTGCCAGTCGCTTTGCTTACGGAGAAAGGATACACTGATTTTTCAGGCCGTCTTCCAAGCATCTTTTCTCCATGTCTCCTGCCTCTGCTCTGCTGTTTCTTCTCCAGCTACCATGCCACCCCTGCCAGTCCAGCCCTTCCCAGCCAACTCTCACTTCCTGGCGGTGCCAGGCTGATTATTTCTAATTGTCTTTGACTGCTTCCAGCTGGGTCTCGTAGCTGGTGTACGTACTGTGGGAGCGCACAGGCAATCTCTCAGCCATATGGAAGGAGGAAAAGGAGGAAAGGAAGAGCTAGAAGGAAGCAGCTGCCACAAGTCAACCGAAACAGCTTCTCCAGGCTCGCCTGGCCACTCGCGAGGGATGATGCTTTGGAAAGGGTCCGCTCCTCCGCGTCTGAGAATGATCAATGATTAAATCTGTTGATTCCCCAAAGGCAACAATGTAACAGTAACTTTAGAAAGTCATTTGTAAAGTCTACCTGAGGGAAGGTCTTGCTGTCCCCAAGCAAGAAAACGTCACTGGACATCCAGTAACTGATAGCTTTCATTCACTTAGTTGACAAATACTCTTTAGACAAGTCTGTAGCTCAGACACTGTGCAGGGTGCTTGTAGAGCAAAATCCAAACCAAGCAGGCGCAGCCCCTGTCCACTGGTTCTAAAAAAGAAGGACATCCAATAAGCGATATGGAAGACAGAAGGTGGATGTGAAGCTAAATGGTACCCAGTGAGAAGAACAGAGGTTCAACAGCTTATAGCAGCTCACTGGTTGGGAAGGGCTTCTTACAGAACACCTGTGATGGGTGAAGCATCAGTTGGGATGTAAGTGTAGAATAAGTGAAAGTGTGGAGCTAGAACAGCCCAGCCTGGATGAGGACAGATAACTTGTTTTTAAAAAATACTTTATTTTAAATTATGTATGTATGTATGTATGTATGTATGTATGTATGTATGTATGGGAGCATGTGCCCCTGAGGGGCAAGTACCTTTGGAGGCTAGAAGAAGGTACAAGATCCCTTGGAGCTGGAGTTACAGGTGGTTGTGAGCAGATCAATGTGTATGCTGGGAACCAATCTCCGGTCCTCTGGAAGGGCAATTCAGGTTCTTAACCACTGAGCCATCTCTCCAGTACAAAGGCAGCTAGACTGTCATAGGAACCCTCCAAGTTCAGGGGCTTAGAAGAGGCTTTTTAATAATGTGTGACTGCTCTGACTCAGCCATGTACTTCCAGAGTACCTAGTGTGACTCAGCCACGT
>CABHPP010148315.1:50263-83304 GCA_902168425.1 Peromyscus attwateri
CAGTGAAGACCCTGCTTTTGGCAGGTGCAGAGCTACACAGCTAGGCCCCGGACTTTAGAGATTTGGAGATAACCATTTTTTTTTTTCATCTTTTCTAGGGGAGGGTAAAGGAAAGGAGCCCCTCCCCCCAACCCCGGGAGTGCCACTACTTCGACCTAATTAGAAGTTAGAGGGTGTGAACTCTTGCCAGGCCAGGTGCGGGCAGATCTCAGGTGAAACTTAGATTTGTGAGAAGAAACCTAAGAGGCTGACTTACTTTTGAGGCTGGGTGGCCCCACACAGGGAATTGCTCCGGGCTGCCAAACTGGTATCCTCACATAGACGTAACACTCCAACACTTCTCCCAGGCTGGGGGTTCATGCGGGATAAGAAGGAGAGCTCAGGGGGTCCTAGCAGCAAATAGCCCAAGGGCCAAACCCTTACGTCTGCTGCCCTAGGTTCCCCTGCCCGGCCTAAGAGTTTGTGAGGGTGATAAATTGTGAGAAGTCTGGTGACTGGGCCAAGGGGCTGCGCTTGCCTTGCGGAAGCCTCCTGATACTTTGTTTCCCTTCTGGGTTCCGTTGTCCGGGAGACTCCTACATCTGAGCACTGGGCTGCATTATCCTTAGGAACTGTCCTCTTTTTCTGTAGCCGTCCCAAGTGGGGTGCCCCTGTATACTGGGTAAGCAGGGCTAGGCTGAGTCATTTTCAAAAGTGCCTCTTGCCTGAATTTCCAAGCAAAGAGCAAGAGTTCAGTATGAACTCACCTTCTAAGAAGAGCAAACTCTTCAGACCTGGAGCTACTTGTAGTCGCTGTGACCGGAGCAAGCAAAAGTTTATTTACTCTTTGGTGTGCGGTGCGCTGCCTGCCTGACACACGGAGGTCCATTCAGGGTGCTGGGTTGCTGGGTTCTCCTGTTTTCTGGTGGGGGGGAGGTGAAGGAGTTTGTTCTCACGCCTAACCTATAGGATTCAGCCTGGCCATACACATCACCTCTCTGAAGAGGTGAGTCTTGGTGTTTAGTCACACGGTGTTAAGTACCTCCTTTTCTCCTGTCCCGTTGCTCACAATTCCTTAGAGGTTCTTGCCACGTTGGGCTGGACCTCAGCTCCTCAGGGGTGCAGTTTTGCCCCATGGCCTGACACTTTTGGCCTTGGCTGAACTGCCTGGGGATGTATTCAAAGTTCAGCCCTCTCCCCCTGCCCACCAACCCCCAGGGCTTCACTTTTGGTGTCCTATGCTACCCCTGCCCAATGAGGATCCCTTGGAATACGAGGAATTTCTGCCCAACTGGAGTCCAGATGAAGAGTCTTTCTTCCTGTCTTTATGATTGCTCAATTCATCTTTGCAATGAGGAGCTGCTCGGTGGATGTAAAATTATTTCCCTGAACCAACTGATCTGGTCTAGTTAGAGACTCTAGTCTTGGATGGAGAGGTAGAGGCCAGGGAGGGGTGATACTTCAAACCTCGGTCTCTCCTGCTGTGCTTTTCTCTAGCCAGGACCATCCCTGTTCTGAGGACAACAGCATCAGGAGGAACCTGGGTTTTAGCTCCTTCAGTTGTGAACTTTAAAGAAACAGTGGTGTCATACATAGCTTTTATCCCCCTAACCCTACACCACTAGTGCTTAACTAATAGATGTGGGCTTTAGCGGATCCTAAAGATGAGAAAGAGAGGGGGTGGGGAGAAGGAGAGAGAGAAATATGAGTGAGTTAATGAGTCCTCAGCCCTCCTTTGTTTTGGGTTTTGCCTTATTAAGCAAAGTTAAAAAGTGAAGGCAACCTCAAGCTATTTGCAAACTGCAGGCCAAGGGGCTTCACCCCGGGGGAAGCAGATGGTGTGGAAGCCTGCTTCAGCATCCCCACCCTCCATTAAAGCCTCCTCTAGTTAAAGCCTTTCACCTTTTCATTTCACTTTCGGTGGGCACAGATTTTCTTTTTAAGAACGCAGTGATGAATACTGCAGGGAGAACCATGTGTGGAAGCCTTCAGAAGTAGCTCGTCCTGAGAAATGGATGTGCGGACCAGGCGAGGAGGGAGACGAAGGCACATGATCTGAGTTCCATCTGTTTCAGAGCATCTCTTATCAAAGCATGTGTTTTATTTTGGTTGATTTGTGGCCAGATCCAGGCTCGTGCTAGTGGAAGGCTTTTGAAGCAGTGTGGGTGGTGGGGGGGGAGGGTATGTGGTTTTGATAAGGTGCATATTTCCAAAATGCTTTGGATAAAATCCTCCAGGGTTTGCTGGGCATTCCTGGCTGAGTCCAGATAACAAACTAGTTCCCCTTTCCCCCACTTTGATTTTGGGCTCAGCTCTATCTCATCAAGAGGCTCCTATTGACCCTGCTTCCTGCAAGGCAGGGCAGTGTTTTTACCTCAAGGGCCTCTAAAGTTGTTTGGAAGTAATCTGAATCTGGATGGCCCCTTTACTGCTGGACACAAAGGATGGCTTAGGCCTGAGACCTAAATTTTGCTCTCCTTTAGTGAAGACGGTCTCTGTCCGTAGAAATAAATATTCACTTGATCATGTGGGACTCTTAGTTACTATGTTCTCATTCATGGCTGAAGTGATGTTTGGACCAGGAATCATCTGTGAGATTCTGAAAAGCATCACTCTCATTGTAGCTTTGACCTAGAGAACGGAGTTGCTGGGCAGGAGTGTGGGCTAGCAACTCTGACAGACTGGGGGAGGCTGTGCTTGGGGCCTCACAGTGGTTCTCCGAAGGTAAGAGATGCTTGTGTCAGACCCACGAGAAGTTGCTATCACATTTGAAAACGTGAATAGAACAAAGCTGAAGTGGCTTAGCGGTGAAAGGTGTCTGCTGGCAGGCCGGGTGACCCATGCTTCCTCCCTGGTACTCCCGTGGTGGAAGAAGAGAGACAACTTGTAGAAGCTGTCCCCTGACCCTCAGACTTCCACAGGTGCCCTTTGCTGTGTCCGTCCCCCCCCCCCCCCCCCCAGGAAATGTGATGAAGTTAAAAATACTTAAGAACAAAGCAAAGCAGGTCGGTAGGGAAAAGAACAGGGATGTCTCGGGCACAGCCGGCCGGGTAGGCAAACTTAACTCTTCAGCAGGGCAAGTGGGGGGGCCTCCTTCACCTTCACCGCACTTGTGATTAAGAGGCCAAGGGTACACTGAACTATCTCAGATAACTCATTCTAACCTTTGGTTTTTATTTAAAGAGCCCATTTACACATTTCATTAGAGCTATTTTGGGGCCCCAAACAAGGACTGCCTGCTTAGTAAGTTACAAGTCATCACGCACAGAACACAACGGTACCAGATACCTGGAGTGAAGAAGTTACTAAAATTACCTTTTACTATGTTTTGCGGAGCAGGAAATATGACTAATTTTAGAGGTGGCCTTTTGGCAGATCTGTTTTTAGCAAGTATTTCTGAAACAAACAGGTGCCAAATCCTGTATTTCTTTTGAAGTGCTAGAAATTTCAGGGGCCGTGGCTCTGCAGTACAAGGCCTGCGTGGAGGACTGGCAGTTCCTATTAACCTCCAGCAGGGGCCTGTTGGCAAGAAGAAGAGATTTGCAGAGGCACCTGCCCTGTGAGTCTCCTGTGACGGCAGTGCCTATAATTTCCTGGATTACAGGTGGTGCGGTTGTGGGCACGTTCTTTTGAACCTCCGGCCTTGCCTCATCTTTTTGAAGTACTTGGTGATGATGACGGAGATTGGCACGTAGGGCTTGTTTCTTAGTGCTCATTGATACAGGGCCAAAGGACTTCAAAGGGTGCCGGGAGCCAGCATCACCGTGCAGAATGGTGCCCACGAGGAGGCGCACAGCTTACATTTTCTCTGCAGGTGCCGAGTCCAGACTGCACTTACTAATCCGACTCTGGTCTTTGGGCCCATCAACGTCTGCATGCTGCCGGCTACTCCAGGGAGGTGGCAATTACCCAGAGCAGTCTTTTTCTTCCCAGCGGGGGTGGGGAGTGGCAGCCACATCCATCTGAAGAGATGGGCAGGTTGGGTCGATGGCTTGGACATGAAGTGGCATTTGTCCTGGAGTTTTTTTGCCCCTCTCTATCATTCATGTTAAGTGAGAGACTTTTGTCTTGCCTAATTGCATCCCAGTCAGTGGGCCTTGCTTTACTGGTTTTGGTTTGCGTTGTTGAAATAGGGTCTCACAGGCTGGCTTCGAAACTTGCCACGTCATTGGGAAAAGGGACCTTGAGCTGTTCAGTCCGTCTGCCCCCACTTCTAGAGTCCTGGGATTGTGGGTGTCTGCCATCATGCCCAGTTTATTCAGTGATGGGGATGGTCTTAGTTACTGTTCTGTTGCTGTGAATAGACACCATGACCAAGGCAACTTGTAAAAGAAGGCATTTTAGCTGAAGGCTTGTTTGCAGTTTCAGAGTCCATAACTGTCATGGTGGGGAGCATGGGAGCTGGAAGGCAGGCGTGGTCCTGGGCCAGTAGCTGAGAGCTTGCATCTGATCCATAAGCAGGAGGCAGAGAGGGATACTGGGCTGGGTATGGACTTTTGAAACCTCAAAGCCCACCCCTAGCGATACACTTCCTCCAAGAAGGCCACACCTCCTAATCCTTCCCAAACAGTTCTACCAGTTGGGAACCAAACATTCAAATACATGACCCTGTGAGGGCCATTCTTGTTCAGAGCATCACAGTGATCAACCTCAGGCCTTCGTGCATGCTTAGGCCAGCATCTGCCCACTGAGGCACTTCCGTCTCACCCTTGCTGTGCCCCGGCTCTGGCCACATCCACGGGCTGACCTGACCTCAATTCCCTCCCTGCTCTCTCACGGGAGTGTGGCTGGATGCTGCGATTGTCAGCCACAGTTGGACATGTCCTGAGGCATTCTTTTCAGGGGCTTCAACCCAGGGGAAGCTGGCTGGATTCTTGATGTTGACGAACAGTTTCAGGGTAAGCAAGAAGCGGAGCTGACAGTTATTTAGAGACTTTTGGGCTGGGGAAGTGGTTCAGGAGTGGGTACAGGCACCGGCCACCCAGACTGATGACCTGAGCCTGATCTCCAAGGGTCCACACGATGGAAGAGAACAGCCAGTTCTTGCCAGTTGTCCTTAATGACTTCCACAGGCGTGCCAGGGCACACACCCCCACCCCCACCCCCCATAAATAAATAGAATAATTTAAAATTGTAAAAAGAGATTTTTAGGGCTGGGTAGATGGCTCAGGGTGGGAAGTACTAGCTGTGCAAATGTGAGTATCAGAGTTCGGGTTCCCCGAACTATAATACTAGGGGTGGAGGGTGGGGGTTGGGGGGAGGGTGGGGGCAGAGACAGAGAACCCACAGAGCAAGCTGGTTAGCCAGACTAGCCGAAGAGATGAGCTTATTTGTAGTGAGAGACTCTGCCTCAGTAAGTCAAGTGGAGACATGTGACATGGGCAGGCTTCCACATACATGTACACCCACATACATGTACACCCACATACATGTACACCCACATACATGTACACCCATATACATGTACACCCACATACATGTGAATGCACACGCATACACACACACACACACACACACACACACACACACACACACACAAGAAGTTTTAACAGATTCTTAACTAGGAGGTTAATAGAGCAGTGATTAAGGAGAGGGCTGTACACATCCAAACGTGAGTGTAGTCTCCGCAAGGGAGAGCTCTGCCTCAGTGTCTCAGCAATCCATGCATATGGTTTTGGTGGTTTTCAAGTTATGTCTGACAAGCTTGCTAAGAAGCCCCCCTCCTTAAAAAAATGAAATTATGATTGCAGGGTGGCCCTGGAGATGCCTTGGGAGGGACTACTGTCTGGTAAGGAAAAGCCATGCATCATAAGGGCTGTCTTTTACTATAGATGGGGTTTCTTTATGAGATTTCTAGAACATGGCTGGTTTCCAGCTTGGGGTGGGAGGGTATATGAAGAAGGGCCATCTGGGCTTAGACCTTAAGTACGGTTCATTGTTATTTTAACATTCTTACTTAAAGTATCTCCGTGAAATGGGGTATTATCTCTATGCAGACAACCTTCACAGCAAATGTTAACTGTGTGGGGATCCTTGACTCTCAGCTCATAAGAGGGTTCAATCAGACTCCTGGGTGGGGCTTCTGTTCCCCCCAAGTTCCTTCGTTTTCCCCTGTTGGTAAGTGTAGAAAATCAGGGCCTGGATATCACACACATTGGATGATGCTGGCAACTTTGAGAGTCCTTGTCTCGAGGGCCAGCATGGTGGCTGATATTTGCTGATGGACTCAGGATCTTCTATGGATGTTCTCCTTCAGTGCTGGCAACGACCCTGCACAGGTGAGCATCACCTTGTCGGCATTTTGACCTGCATCAACTAGGCAGAGGGATGCCTTGAGCAGGTTTTTGCTCTGACTTTCTCTATTAGTTTGCTAGGGTGGCTGTGAGAAATTACCATAGATTAGGTGGCTTCAACAACAGTTATTTATTGTGTCGCATTTCTGGAGATCAGAGTCCAGAAAGAAGGCCTGGGCAGAGCCATGCACCCTCTGGAGGCCCTTTGCGTCTTCTGATGCTTGGCGCTCGTACTGTCCTCTGGATCCCGCGATTGTTGATGTGGCCCACCAACCTCTGTCTCCCTTTACACGGGGCTGTTCCTTTGTTTGTCTCTGGGCTGAGCTGCTTCCTTCTTCCGATAAAGGCTCCATCATTGCATTTAGAATCCATTCTAATCTAGTTTTGTCTTCTTTTAACTTGATTACATCTACAAAGACCCTATTTGCAAATAAGACCACATTCACAGGCACTAGAGCAGTGGTTCTCAACTGGCGGGTCTCGGCCCCTTTGGAGGTCGAACAACCCTTTCACGGGGGTCGCGTAGCAGTATCCTGCATCTCGGATATTTACATTATGATTCAAAACTGTAGCAAAATTACAGTTATGAGGTACCAATGGAAATAGTTTTATGGTTGGAGGTCACAAACCACGTGAGGAACTGTATTAAAGGCTCACAGCATTAGGAAGGTTGAGAACCACTGTGCTGGAGGTTAGGACTTAAAGCTGTCTTGTGTGTGAGTGGGGCATAGTTCAGTCTGCTACACCTTAGGTCATTGTATTGTATCATGAGTGATTTCCTGGCAAGCTGACCTCGAGGAAGAGAGAAATGTGTTCCAAGGCCTGGGAAGGGTGAGAGAGAATTCTGGCGGTCAGGCTTGGTGGTGTTGGTTCCTTCTGAGAACTGTGGGAAGTCTGAGGCCTGTCCTGCGGGCTTGTAGGTAGCTGTCTTCCCGCTGTTGTTCCGTGTTTTCGTCTCTGTATCCCTGCTCACCTTTCCCCTTCAGTGAAGGCAGCAGCCACAATAGGTCAGCATCCCCTCTAATGACCCCACCTCAACTCCATTACATCTCTAAAGACCTTGTCTCCAAATAAGGTCATACTCAGAGGTGTGGAGAGCCAGGCCTCTGAGCTGTGAGAATGGGAGGGGTGCGATGGAACTCTAATTGATGCGTTCACATCATGCATGATAGATGCTTATGAGTTCACCTCCCCACTAGACCGTAAGCCCCTCAAGGAGGAGACCACTGCCCTGTTCCTGATGCCAGTAGTAACCTCTGGCACACACAGATGCATGCTTTGATCTTCCTGAGTGTTGTATAGCACTTCTTCTTCTGGGTATAACAAGATGCCATCTTGGACTTTGCCTGGTAGCCATGGCAACTAGAGCAGAACAAGACAGTGCAAGCCAGGCCTGAGATAATGGCAACAGAACCTTTAACAGACACTCCCCAGTAGATGAAGGAGAGGAGAGAGTCAGGAAACCTCCCCTGGGATTCCAGCTACTATACCCAGCCCCCTCCCAACAGCGGCAAAGGATCCCAGGAGGTTTGGAGTGCGTGGAAAAGAAAGGGTTAATTAAAAGCAGGACTCCACGCTGTAGCTTCAATGAGGTCACCATCTATGATGGAATGGGACTTTTCAGTGATGCAGCTGTTTTGGAGAGTCGCCCACATTCCTGTAAGTGGCCCCTCACTCACGCTGTGTAAGATAGCCCAATGACTCCTTGGTCTCGCCAAAATGGACTTGGGTGAAATTGCACTTTGGCCTGTCATCTAGGTGCCCATCTAGGGTGAATGGATGTCCCCTTCTGTCTCCTTAGGGACAGTTATCACAAAACCTGAATATGGGGGAGGGATTTCTGAGTGGCAATATGCATGTTGTCAGGCTGTGGGTCCACAGCAAGAATGGTCCTTCTCTCTTCGGTCCCTGATGCTACTGGGCATGTCTGGGGTTGGCCGGGTTGCTGGGCTGCCATCCTGAAGAAAAGCCCTGGCCCAGCGGTAGCTGTGTTTTCTATAGAGATTCGTTATGGTAGACAGCTAGTTATTAAAGTGACGGGATCAGACGGAAGACGCCCATTCTGCTGCAGAGTCTGAGCACCGTTCCTGGACCCTCAGCTCTTCCCAGAGAATGTGAACCAACACTAAAGCAGATGAGAGAGGTTGCTATTTGCAAACATACATTTTTTTTTTTTGGATGTCTCCCATGGAGATATACGTAGGCTTGGAGTCTGTCTCTTTGACTATAATTTTCTCCTAAGTTTATTAGTCTCCTAACCCAGATTCTTGCCAAAACATTCTGTAATCCTGCAGGCTCTGCTCGCCTGTTTTCTGAGCTATTTGATGAGCTTTGGTCTCATTCCCTGTTGTTACCTTGGCCGCCTTCACCCTCTGCCTGAGTTCTGGTTGTCTTACTGCCTGTCTTGGGGCTCTTTGGTAACTTGTCAGGGGTACGTTTCTGCCATGGTTTGAACACTCTTTATTAATGGGTGCGTGTGTGTTTGCTTACCTGAGTTTATGCATACCATGTGTGTGCAGGAGCCTGTGGAAGCCAGGAGAGGCCATCAGATCAGTGCTGGGAACCGAACCTTGGGCCTCTGCAGGAGCAGCATGTGCTTTTAACTGCTGAGCCATCTCTCCAGTTCCCTCTTTGAACTCTTTTTCCTTGAGGCATGACCTCTGTTGGTCACCTGCCCTTTGCTTTTAGACCGGGCAGGAAGCGTGAGTGTCCACTGAGCACAGAGGGCCACTGAGGAGGCTGTCTTCAAGCAATGATGGGACAGAGGTCAGAGTCCTGCAACTCGCGATGGGATTTCATGGCCTCCCGGATCCCTAACGTGCTGGGAAGGAACAAAGGGGATCAGGATAGTAAAGATAAAAGGGTGAAGAGTGCGGTTCATACCAGCTGCAGGCCACGTCTTGCATGTTGTGTTGGAGAAGACATTTTCTGCCATGAAGCATTTTGTGGTAGGTACTCATGTCTTAATTTCCCCGTCCAGCTTTGACCACCATCCTAGGAATCTATTAAGTTTAGCATGTAAAGACCCACATTTTGGGAAATCCATTAGAGAATGACAAAGCTGGATTCACCCAAGAAAGCATTTCACAAGTGTTTGGGGTCTTGGCTGAGAGTTTCCAAAGGAAAGTGTTGGTAAGTAGGCAGCTAACCAGCTCATGAATCAGTGCAGAATGAAAGCTTAGAGCCCTAGGCAGAGCTGGGGTGCTTGTGGGTAGTATAACCTTCCTGTGTGGTCCTGGGGAATGAGAGATACATTCCCACATCTGTAATATCCAGTCTTTTACAGGTTCACCATGAGATACGCACACATACACACACCCACAACACACACACACACACACACACACACACACACACACACACACACACACAGAAACATGTACACATGTATATATATATTACACTGGACATAGATATAAACAAATACAACTTTTTGGCAGCACGGTCTCAGTGAAGGATGGAGGCGCTAGCAGAGACAGGACAGTTAGCAACTTGTGTAAGTGCCCTGGGAGAAGAGGAGATATTCCGAAGAGAGACACCACGACTCTCCCTTCCCTTATCATTCTGTTGAAACTGTAGACCCCAAGGAATCCTGCGCTGTGGGGAGGGGAAGGCTGATGCCCAGGTGCCAGCAGCAGGAGGAGGAACCGTCTCCCAGAAAGAGCTTTCACACAGTTCTGATAACTTGGCAGAACATCTTTCAGGAGAGACTGGAGGTGATTTAGTGATGGGTCCACCACAGAGATGATGGGTGGGGCCGCACTTCCCTAGGGCTGCTTCGTTATGTATGCCTTTTGGCCTGTATTTCAGCCTAGACCTAGTGTCAGTCCCCCAAGGATGGAGTGGTGGGGTATAACAGGACCTTTTTATGTGTTCCTTTTCCCAATGTGGCCACTGAAAGATCTTGGATTTGAGTTCAAGAGGTTCAAGAAGGAAGCTTGTCTTTTTGGGTAAGAGAAAAGTTATTAATGCCACTGACAGTTAGCAGACGGCAGGGGCTCTGAGTAGTGCCCAGGTCCACGTGGCAGAGTGGGGTACCTTACAGATTTCCATGGACAGCAGCTCAGCGCCACGTGGTTGATGAGTAGTCCAGAGGACAGGCCACTGCCTCCTATTGGTGGGGAGGGAAGCCCTGTATTTTGAGGAAGGAATGTATGATCTTGTGAGGATTTGTAGAGAAGTGTGGAGGAGGGTCCCATTTAGTTAATTAAATTAAATTAAAATAAGTTAAAGTCCCAGGGGCCAAGAGAATGGAGTCTGGTAGCCTGAGGCCTGTATGTCTACTCAGCGATGAGAGTTGGGGAACACAGCTGCACATCGGCATGACCTTAGCAGTGACTGGTCTGGGGTCTAACATCTCCACCCTGTTTGTTTCTATAAAAGGAAAGGGAAAAGGAAGGGAGGGAGGAAGACAGAGAAGGGGGGCAGGGGCCTTCTGGGGGTATTGGTGTCATGGTCAATTTCTGGCTGCTCCCTGCAGACTCTTGGGGTATCTTGGAGGCCTCCCCATCCCTGGGTGATGATTCAGAGGCCAGGATCAGTGCTCATACACCAGGAGGGCCTTGTCCATGAAAATACATATGGCGTACTTTATGGTGGTCTGCGTGGACTGGCTTAGCAGACGGATTGTAGAGAGGGCCGATGGACATAAGAATAAAAACTATCATTAAAGGGATAATCACAGGTATGTCAGGATGTCCATGGAGAGTTTTGGAATCAATTTGAGTTGTATTTGTTGTGAAGTGTGGACAGAGGTAAGGATTGACTTCTGTAGGGCTGGTGGAGCTCTCCTTAGAGTGGATATCATTACATTGTTTTGATTTGGTTGCAAAACTGTTCAGTCACAACAACCCGGTTAAATCTTTAGGTATCCCTAACTGTAGTCAACGGCTTGGACTCTGCTACTACTTTTCTTAATAGTAAAAGGTTTTGGCACTTAGAGTTTGGATATAAAATATAGGAACTGTGCTGGCAAAATGGTGGGTCAAGGTGCTTGCTGCCAAGCCTGACAACCTGAGTTCAATCAAATGACCCACATGAAGGAAAGTGGGAGTGTGTATATATGGTGAGATATATATATATATATATATATATATATATATATATATATATCCATCCATCCCAACACACACACACACACACACACACACACACACACACACAAACACACAAACACACACTGGAATTTCTTTCCAGATATTTAAAATATAAGGTTTTTTTTGTCTATTTCAAATTAGATTTCTTTGTATACAAATTACACTGTGTAATCATAAAATACTTTTACAAAGACAGTGACATTTGAGTGCTTTTGAACATGAAAACTGGGTTGCAGTAGAGTGGAGTCTGGGTACGTGAGCAGTTATATCAAAAACATGGTTAAAGGAAGGGCACTATGCCGTCCTTTTCTGTAGTCCGGTCAAAAATCAAGATTAGCATCGTTTTATCACTGAAGAGTAACCCAGCAAAATTGTAAATATCTTTTTAAGTGCAACAGGATTGAAGAAATGTTAGAATACAGTCCCTTCCCTCTAGGCTGGCGGAGTCTTCTTCCAGTAAATGAACTCAGTCTACCTGTCTTCTCGTGGAAGGAACTTACTGTGATGAACTCATGATCTGTTAGTAGCCATCACTTATTTAACCATCCATCCAGACGACTGAAGATCTGAGGCACGATGAGGATTTTGTCTACTGGACAAATTTATAAATAGATTGAATTATTTGTCCAGAAGATTAAGTTTTATGATCACTGTAGTTTAACCAGAATGTCTCAAGTAGGCATAATTCTTTGTAACAGAATTTTTCCCACTGTTAGACAGTGTCTATCCAATGAGAGACAGCTTTGCCCGTGGAGAGTGCATGCTAGGGATTTGGAGAAATCTAATCACAGGTTTTAGATGTCTCATTTAGCAAAAGGATAGAACACAATCATTATATTTCTAAGCCCATTTCTGTAAACATTCCTAAGAGGAGATCTGTACTTCAGAAAATTTTATTGCTGTAAACTGAGAATCAGGCGTCAGTTTAATCTCAGTGTAACAGAATTTTGGCCATAGGAATTATAATTAATTTGGAACTAATAAAACCATCTTTTTTATAAATTTCCCAGATAAAAATCTTTTTTTTCCAAAGCCCTCCCTTTCTTTAAACTTCTTTTTTTTTTTTTTTTTTAAATTTATTTATTTTGTATACAGTGTTCTGCCTGCATGTGTCCCTGCAGGCCAGAAGAGGGCATCAGATCTCATTACAGATGGTTGTGAGCCACCATGTGGGTGCTGGGAACCGAACTCAGGACCTATGGAAGAGCAGTCAGTGCTCTTAACCTCTGAGCCATCTCTCCAGCCCCTCTTTAAACTTCTTTATCAGAAGTACTTTATATGTGCATGTCTTAATAAACCAGTGAGAACTCAGGAAGTGACAGTGCACTGCAGAAATACATTGTAGAAGATGAGTTTATATTTCAAATTCATTAATAGTATTGGTAAGTTCCAAGATGTCCCTGTATGTCTTAGAAAACAACAACCCTCTCTGCCCTGTGCATACCCACCCACTCAGACATACACACACATCTTAAAATCAGGAATATAGCACTCAATAACCTGGACGGTGGCCGCAGGTCTTAGGTCTTTTTTTTTTCTCTCTTAGAACACAGAATGACTCATAAAGACTGTTTACATACAGGCTGCAAACAGCGGCAGCATGCAGACAAAGTAACAATACATGGAAATATGGTTACATCTAGCCCGTGAGAGGGGCTGAGCAGAGAACGAAGGTTTATATCTGGTCCGCTGAGCATTTGGGAGTTCTGCTGGAGAAGGAAGGAGTGGCTAGGAGCCAGTTTGGGCGGTTTGAAACTTTTTTTTTCTCTAGGAAGTGTTTGCTATTTGGTATTGAAAGCTTCAGGGCAGAGGAGGGATGTGGGTGACCTGACCTTTTTCTTTCAGGTGTGTAGCTCCAGGGAGGGGGAGAGGGAGGGGAGGAGCTGTGGCCAAAAGGATTTTGGTAGCCAAAGAAAAGCAGCGTGGGGCCTTCTGATTGAGCCCAGGCTATCAGGTTGTCCGGGAATCAGAACTCAACTCTGGAGTTGTTTGCAAGAACCAAGGCCCCCAAACTTACTGGGTACTGGGGTAGCATGCTCAACCCAATTCAAGAGATTTGTTGTGAGGACTACGTGTTTTGGCCAACCAGTAGCTTTGACTGCCAGGGATCAAGCTGACTAGCTTTCTCCAGTCCCTTCCATCCCCACGCCCCGCCCCCACCTCTCTTGTAACTCAAGAGTATTTGGTGTGGGCTCCAGCGCAGGAGGGACCCCTTGGTGGGTTCTTGTTTGATTTGGAGTTAAATCTGGTTTTACTTTGAGTCAGTGGTGAGGGAGGGGTACACTCACCATTTGGAGGGGCTGAACAGTTGTAGATGGAGGTCTGGGGAATTTTCACTGGGAGAAACAGTGGCTGTTTCCTGTGGCACACTGCCCTGGAGATGGATCTAGGCAGGGTGCCTGTGTAGAGGCGGAACAGCTGAGAAAAGAGAGTTACCAGTGGGGGAGGGGTGAGGGTGGGGGTGGGGAGGGTGGGGAGCAGAGACAAAAGGGAAGATTTCACCGAGAGGATCTCAGAGGGAAGGAGAGAGGCAGCCAGGAGCCCTGCCGGGTGTCAAGTGTGGGAGACACCTGGGCAGGAGAAGCGGGGCATCTTGTCATGTGATCAGAGGAGGAGATTTGGCTAGGAAGGACAGTAGTAGCAGGAGGCAGAAGCCATGTTATCTCCTGAGGAAAGTTGCTCTGGGCCAGCTGGAGGCTCTTTTGAGCAGATTTGTAGTAACAGGATTTGGAAAGCCGCACACAGTTGTCTGAGGGGAGGGCAGCTTTTAAGACAGAAACGGTTCCAGTGGGAAGTCTGTGCCATTTGCCACTGCGCTCTGTGAAGTCACCTGGGTCTGTATGAATTTTGGGATCAAAGTGAGGTCAGAGGAGTTAGAGGAACAAGAGGAGCTGGTGTCCTCATGTCCCTTGATTTCCTCCTGGACGTGTGAGCAGTGTTACAGCCATCACTATCCTGGCTGGCCTGGAACTCACAGTCATCCCCAGCCTCCCCCAAGTGCTGGGATCAGAGTGCACCACCACACCTGGGGAAGTTTGAAAATCAAATTGCAAAGCTCTGAGCTGGTATCTTGGAAATCTCTGGTCAGTACCTCCCCCTGTTACGCGAGCGCATAGTAGGGTCTCCCGGGTGCCACCAGGGTTTCCAGATTCTTGTGTCCTGGGGACAAGAAGCTGGGTAGGGACACTCGGAGAGTGGGAGAAGCAGAAAGAGTTTATTCACTGAGCGTTTGTGAGGAAGTGGGCAAGAGCAGAGAGCAAAAGTTAAGGGCTCTTGTGGTGCCCTTTCCAGTGGACTGGGACCTTCATTGGCCATTCGGAAAGCATGGGCCTTTTCTGTACATGTTCAGTTACGTGTCTCTGGGGCGTGCGGGGCTTCTTGTCTGGTTCCTTTTATATGTGCTCTCTCCTCTACTTTCTCGCCACACCCCTAGAATAGTGACTATTCTAGAACTGCCCACCCCCCCCCCCCCGTTCGCCTACTTGATCGTGTGGACCGTCCGGAGCTAGCACAGCTTTCTCAAGCACTGTGGGGCCTCCCTTAGTGGAGAAGGCACTTCAAGGCCTAAGGAATGAGGAAACGCCCCCGAAGTGAAACTTTGAGGGAAGGCTGGCTGCTGTGTGTGTGTGTGTGTCTGTCTGTCTTGGGGTGGGGCTTGGGGTGGGGGTTGGAGTGGCATGGGTAGATGTGCTATTGTGAGAGCATTCATCAGAGCCCCATGCCAGTGAAATCACGTGGCTAAAGATAAGTGTTGCCGCTTACGTAATCTGGCTTTCAGCTGGAATCACCCCGCTCCCGTGCAGAAGTGGGCTTTTCTAAGTGCATCCTTTATTCCAGGTTAAAATTTAATTACAGAAGCCAGTCTCTGACTCAGTTCTCAGTTGAACATTTACATTTAATAACACTAATAAAGAAAGCTTGTTTTGAAAACACGGCTGCAGGTTTGTGAAGTGTTGTTCCCATAGGATGACATTTTATTCTATTAAAAAGGAACATTTGTGAGCACTAGTTGCAATTTCAAGGCCAATTTGAAGTAATAAAACTCAAATTTCCCTCTGGAGGGCAAGTGCTATGTGGCTCTTGTGCTCCCACCTAATTCATGACTGTCTTTCCCAGCTCAGAAAGGAGTGGTCTTGTTCTCTCTCACTTCCACCCCCTCCTCCCCTCTCTTTCCTTTCTTCTTTTCTTTCTGATCATAGAGTCATCAAAGCAGCTGATGAAGAACCCTAGAGCATGCGGAATAAAAACAGGCTATTTTTTTTCCCAGTGAACAGATGAAGCGCAGCGGCTTCCTGCCTTCCAAGGGGTCATTACTCAACAGCATATTGATTTACACGTGGGTCTGTGTGCATGTGCGTGTGGCACGTGTTCATGTGTGTGTGTAAATTACCAGTTGTTAACTCTCTTTTTCTTACGATCAACTGTACACATGGTACTAGGGGATCATACGTGCTGATTTACACACTCTACCAGAGTAGTAACCCTCACCTAAATACTGTAAAAATAACATTTGAAAAGCATTTTCGCAAACCCTTTCCTATTTTAAAATTCAGTCGCAGGAGTGCTTTATGATTTCTGAGGTCTTTAGCATGTTCAGGTAGGTCTTGGGCCAGTGGCTACCGAGTCTTCTTGCACGACCTCTTAACAGAACTCTTCATCAAGTCTCTCTTGTTGTGACTTTAAATCTCACAATCTGTTCCCCTTTCATTTTAGATTACCATTACTCCCCCCATTTAATTAAACACACCCCCCTTTCTTGTTGAAAATAAGTACAAATTTAAGTAAAAATCGCTTTGAGTCATACAGTCCAGAAGAAAATCAGTGTGAACATTTCGTTCACATGTGCTACTTACACATAATAGTTTTGCATGTATCACACACACATAATAGTTATGTATAGTTACATGTAGCACACATATGCAATAGTTATGCATAGTTACATGTAGCACATGCACTTAATAGTTATATATAGTTACATGTAGTACATGAATGTGTTATTGCTGACCTTTCCCCCTTTGATTACATATGTTACAGCATTGATATCCACTGTTCATACCCTTTTGTAAGTACCCCTTATTTTACTGAAAAATACAGAGAACTTTCCCCCACATTGTAAAATATTCTTTGAAAATTCGATGTTTTGAGCTTATTTCGTTACTTGAAGTTATCGTAACATCGATTGCTTCAAGACTCCCCCTGTATAAACATGGCTGCTGTGACTGTCCTTGTGTCTGTATTGCTGAGCCTTTCCTTAGGAACAAGGCTTTGAAGAGTTTTCACATGTTATCCATCAAATTGCAATTCAGAAGGCTCCTGCTGCAGGACAACACTGTATGAAACTGGCTTTTAAAACATGCGTCCTGATTTTACTGTTAGTGATTTTCACCATGTTTCGCCTACTTATCTTATTGGCTTTTATGAGCTCTTTACATATTAAGGATGCTCGCTTTATCTGTGTTGTGTTGCGGATCTTCTGTTTACTCATTCACTTTCTGGTTCATTTCATGACCCGTTTTTTGGCAGAGGCGTATCGAGGCTTTGTTCTGTCAGGTCGACCGATTTATGACACTTTTCTTCGGTGGCCCCTCATTTTGGAGCTTGTATCGCGGGGAGGATCTGTTGTTGGCTTTGCTTCGTGCACTGTCAGTGATCAGTGCGAGTTTCTTGTTGCTTTGTACGGGAGTCCATGTGCTGGGTAGGAAGAGGCTTGACTGCTTCATGGTGACAGGCTGCAGGCTTTGGGGGCTCACTGCTTCTGCCCCCCATCTTTCGGCTTCTCCGCAGTTGTGTGGTCTTGGACAAGGTATTAAAACTCCTTAGACTTCAGTTTCCCCATCTGTAGCCCTAGCAAAATGTATCTCATGAATATTCAGTGACAATCGTGTACATATGTATATGTAAATGGTGTGTGTGTGTGTGTGTGTGTGTGTGTGTGTGTGTGTGTGTGTAGTGTTTAATTAGCTTAAAGTGTATTCATCATTGTGTTGGAGAACGCATGGCAGTCGGTTATGCTTTTCGTTTAGACCCTCAAACCTGTTTTTAAACTTAAAGGTATGTAGAGGTCAGACTCCTTGAGCCGGCAAGGCTTAGACCGCCCACTCAGTTTGTCTGGATGATGGAGTTTCCCTCTGAGGACGGAGTTGAGGGGGGTGGAGAGGATCGTAGGACACCTCTGCAGCAGTCACCTCCCCAGGGCAGGAATGCTCTGGACGTGCGGAGACACACATGTCTGCATTCCTCAGCTTCCACACTCTTCGTATCTGCCTGTGCCATGAGCCTCTTGGCAGCCTCCCTCCTCTGCCTGGGGAAGGGGCTTCTCTGTCTCCTAGCTTTTACTTCTTGCTCTTTTTAGACCTAGCACGCACATGCGTGTGTGTGTGGTGTGTGTGTGTGTGTGTGTGTGTGTGTGTGTGTGTGTTTCCTTACATTTCTAGGATTCATGAGATCATGCTAGGAATGATCACTGAACCCTTACTGGCCTCACCTCTTTGTGGCCCCTGAGACATCTTTGCAAAATGAGATCAGGAATGAATCTGTAGGCACTTCTCCACCGGTTACCGTGGGGAGGTTGGGAAAGCTTCGCTGGACGTGGTTTTGGTTTGATGGCCCTCCTCTTCTCCCAGCAGGCAGCTGAACATTTTCAGTGTGTGCTGCCATTAGCTGGCCCCTGGTTAGCAACCCCTGGAGTCTTTGAGGCCTCCCTTGACAACATGGGACTGGCTAGGAGTTCCTGGAGTTCTGTTTCCAATCTCACAATGCCCCCATCCTCCCCTCCCGCAAGGCAAAGGCCGGTTCGTTCCCGTACCTCTTCGGCTGCATGTGGCTGCCAGTTGTCCCAGGATGGAGACGGGATATTGATTGTTTCCTGTTGCCTGTGGGACAGGAATGCTTCTCGAATTAAAGCTAATTTTGGAGTTTGAAGTATTAAATGTCAGATTTGAAAGAGAACATGTCTAAGACTTCTTTGTTGCGGGCGGGAAGGTCATCCCAGGCCTAGGGGTAGGGGGAGGAAGAAAGAAATGGGAGAGAGGAGCTGACTCCTTCCACCCGGTACAATGGCTCCCCCACACTCCTGGAGAAGTCACCACTTTTGTAAAGTCCGCTGTAGTGTTTCCCTATCAAGAAGTCATTTACGACAAGGTAGTTCGAAATCGTTCCCTTTTTTGTTTTTTAATGGAAAGTCATTTGGTAGGTAGACTGCAAAGTCAGAATGCTGAGCACCGGGGAAATGTCCCAGTTGTAATTAGCTGAAAACGAGACAGTGATAAACGCTCGACTATGGAGGTGAACCCCCTTTCTGCTTTTGTGTTTGTGAGTGAGCATGTGTGTCTGTGTGTGGGTTTGTGCACATGAATGCGTGTGCCTACAGAGGCCACAAAAAGGTATTGTGTCCCCTGGGGCTGAAGTTACAGGTGGATGTGAGCGCTCCAGCATGGGTGCTAAGAACCGAACTCTGGTCCTCTGTAAGAGCAGCAAGTGTCCTAACTGCTGGGCCGTCTCTCCAGCCCCTCTTCTTTCTTTTCTTTTCTTTTTAAATTTTTTTATTTTTTATTTTTATGTGCATTGGTGTTTTGTCTGCATGTATGTCTGTGTGAAGGTGTCAGATCTTGGAGTTACAGACAGTTGTGAGCTGCCATGTGGGTGCTTGGAATTGAACCCGGGTCCTCTAAAAGAGCACCCAGTGCTCTTAACCACTGAGCTGTCTCTCCAGCCACCTTTTTCTTTTTTTAATTCAAACATCTATTGGTTCCTTCATGAAAAGTTTCTGCTAATCACCTGTGTGGGCTTTTATACAAATTAGAGACAGCTCAATTAGAAATGGAGTGACAGACAATATCCCACAAGTCCAGCAACTTGTAAGTAAAAGCTGGCCGGCAGCAGTCCTGGCCCCTCTCTGCTTTGGCAAAGTCTGTTTTGTGGTGGGGGAAGAGTCTGGAAGGGACTGTTCAGTGTGTGTTGCTTACTGTCCGCAGACCCCCCATACTCCATCTTACGGAACAGGTAGAGCCTAAAGGAAATTGCCCTGGGTCTCAGGACCCCCAGAGTCTTCACTCAGCTGGATACTGGAGGACCTGAGGGCTCAGATTTGTAGTGTGGCAAGAGCCCCAGAAAATGTTCAAGCAAGGTGAGAGAGACACCAGTCTGCACGTTTGACGAAAGAACATCTCAAAGTGCCGGCTGCTCAGCCCCTCTCACTCCTTCCCACATCGTTTGTCCCATGGGTGAGTGAACAGTGTGACAGTTTAATAAGAGGCTGTGACAGTGGCATCCAAATGGGGAGAAGGGAGAAGCCAGAGCCTCTGAGCTGGGACTTTTTTTTTTTCTTTTTCTTTCTGGGAAAGGAATTCGGTGGTTTTGGGTTTCTTGGTGTGTAACCTGAGAGGCTCATCCATCTCTTCCTGACAGAACGGTTGAGCATTGGGAGAGCAGCTTCTGATTTATCACACACAGCTGGGTGGGCCGAGCCTCCTCACGGGTGCCTCTCCGTGCCCAGGAGCAAGCCGAGTTGCTCAGCAAGGCCTCGCTGCCTGCCTTTCCCAGAAGGCTTGTGAGCTGGGGCTTTGTGTGCAGCAGTGGCTGCTGGGAGCTGTCACTGAGCACGTGTAGGGAAGCTCAGATGAAGGAGGGGTCACCTGGCCCCTATCCAGCCCTGCCTGTGTCGAGGCTGAGTTGCCCCCCACCCCAATTCCTTTATTAAAGGACCTCTGAATGCGTGTGTCTTCGTCTTTAAGAAGGAAGGGGAACTGAAACCGTACCTATTGGCCCTGATCCAATACAATGTTATCTCCCCGCCAAAGGAAGCTTGGACAGAGACGTGTGCACATGGAAAAGACCAGAGGAGGAAAGACACGGTGGGATGGAGATGGCCATCTGCAGGGTGCGGGGAGGACTCACCAGAACTCCACTCTGCCCATGTCTTGGACTTCTGGCCTTTATAACTGGGAGACAATACATTTCTGCCGTATAAGCTGTCCGGCTTGCGGAGCTTTGGGATGGTAGTGGTGGCAAACACGGCGTTTCCACGCTGTGCATGCCAAGGTTGCTGCAGAGTCATGGTGGAAACGGGTTAGCTTCTCCAACCAGACCCTCCCACCTCTTCGGGCTTCTGGAAGGAGCCTTGGCTCTCACACCCTCGGCTTCACTGAACTCTTTGCTTTATAGTGAACTCATCACATCCAAATACCACCGTGGCTGGGCCTAGACACAGCCTCCCCGCAGAGTAAGGGACCGAGCTTGCTGACTGGACCCTGGTTTGCCCCTGTAGTAGAGAGCTCAGGGCTGTCTGCTTGAGTTGGGGGAGGGGAGGCATTCCTTTCTGAAAAGGCTTGGTCCTAATACTGGTTTCTTGATGTCCATGGCACATTTCTGTGACCATCTAAAGAATGAAAGGAGGCTGAAGCAGGAGGATTGCCAGGCGTGCTAGACCAGCCTGGGTTCCATGGTGAATCTCGGGCCTGCCTGAGCTGTAATGAGACCTTGTCTCAGGGGAAAAAAAAAATCTTCATTAAAAGAATGAAGTGTTTTAAGTTCCAGTTAGAAACTCCTCAAGGGTGTGTATATGAAATTATTAGGGTGCCCATAGAGGTGTTTAGGTTGGTTGTAGGACACTTTCATGTGGCCTGTGAGTATTGGTAATTTACCTGTGAGATGTGTGAACCTGAAAGGCTGTTCTGTGTGGCTTCTAAAGTGTTGCCATTAAAACCGTGGTTCTTGCTAATAGCATTTCACGCGGAGTCCTTTTCAGAGGCTGTGGTGACAAAGCACCACTGACCTGGCGTCTTAAGCCACAGACGTTGTCTCACAGGTGCCATGGGCAGCGAGTGCCCTCTGAGGAAGACTCTATCGAGACTTCTCTCCCAGCTCTGGCAGTCTCAGGTGATCCCGGGTCTTTAACGGCCGGTCACACTGTCTCCCCTCTCTGTCTCTCTCCTGCCTAGAGTTGGACTATTACGACATTGCATTGGCGGAGGGTCCAGCCTTGGAGTCTCATCTTAACTTGAACACCTGCCAAGAAGATCCTGCAGGGTCAGATTTACAGACCCTGGAGGGTGTGACTCCAGCTTCTTTGCGGGGAAGACACAATGCAGTCATTAAGATGACGTTCTGATTTTTCTTTTCTTTTGTATGCATGTGACGTCTGAGCTCGCGTGGGCATGTGTATGCCGTGGTGCCTGTGTGGAGGTCAGAAGCAAGCTCAGGTGTCTGCTCTTACCATTTACCTTGTTTGAGAAGAGATCTTCTGGTGTTTGCTGCTGTGCGCTCCAGGCTAGCCGGCCCAGGAGCTTCTGGAAACTCTCCTGCCTTTGCCTCCCATCTCACTGTAGAGGCCTGGGATGACAGGTGTGCCACCATGCCCTTCTTTATGTGGGGTTCCAGGGATGCAAACACAGGTCCTCATGTCTGCACAGTAAGCGATTTCCCACTGAGTCATCTTCCCCTGCCCTGTTTTCTTACTGGCCTCCGGTGGTGGCTGATGTCAGTCAAACTTGACTGTATCTGGAATCAGTTAAAACCTAAGCAGCTGGGCACACCTGTGAGGGCTTTTCTTGACTGGGTCATTTGCGATGAGAGGACTGCCCCAAATCTGAGTCATTTGAGGTCAGAAGACCCACTCTACATCTGGATCACACCTTGTGGAATCCCACATAAGAGCACTTGGAAGAAGGAAGCGTTTGAGTTTTGCCTGCTTGCCCTCACTCTCACAGGCAAGTTCATCTACTCTGCTGCTGCTGAGGCATTCCTTCGCCGGGTATTAGAACCTACTTCTTCTTCTTCTTCTTTTTTTTTTTTTTTTAAGATTTATTTATTTTTTTTTTTTTATTTTTTTGTCTACATGCATGCTTACAGGACAGAAGAGGGCACCAGATCTCATTACAGATGGTTGTGAGCCACCATGTGGTTGCTGGGAATTGAACTCAGGACTTCTGGAAGAGCAGCCAGTGCTCTTAACCGCTGAGCCATCTCTCCAGCCCCTAGAACCTACATCTTTGGGGTTCCATTGTGGACTGAAGACCTGCTGAGATATCCAGCCTCATGGATAACTAACTGAAAAACTTTGGGATTCTTGGCTTTTCTGTCTAAAGATACCCATTGTTGGAGTAGCTGGACCACAGCCTGTAATCTGCTCTAATGAGTCATATATGTGTATATATATATATTCTTCACATATGCACATATGGACTCTGTGTGTGTGTGTGTGTGTGTGTGTTCCTGTCATTTCTATTCCTCTAAACAAACCCTGACGAATACACTTCCCAAAGGCCTTTGGCCTCACAAAGCAAAGAGCATGATACAGGCAAAGTGAAGGGTGGGGGGTGAGGTAGTCGTAGCCAAGAGATACACTGTTGTTCCTAGGGGTCTGCGGAGACTTAATTCCAGGATCCCCCTTAGATACCAACATCTTCAAGTGCTGAAGTTCCTTATGTGCAGTAAATAAATGCACTGTATCATCTAACCTGTGTACCTGCGTACTCCCAATCATTCCTAGATTGTTAATAATGCCAAGAAGATACTGCAAAGCCGGTATAAATCGTAGATTGTTTGTAATGCTAAGAAGATGCAAAGCCTGTATAAACCGTTGCTATACTTGTTTAAGGAATAATGGCTGGGAGAGGTCAGACGATGTCCAGTACAGACCCCAGTTTCTTTCCCCAAATACCTTCCAGCCGAGGTTGAACCAGTGGCTGCAGACCAGGACCTCCATGTCCCTTGCTCCTTGGCGGCGGCTTGGTTGCCTCCACCTGTGTCGTGGCTTTTGAAATGCTCACATCGTTAGTTTCTTTTCTGGTTGTGAGGGGACGTCTGACACAAGCCGTTGAAGGGAGGGAGGATTGAGTGTTCGTGGTTGAAGGAAGCCGCTGATCCTGGGGAAGGCATGGTGGTAGCAGTGGCTTCGGGCTGTAGCTGTGGGGTCGTGAGGTACCTTGTTTACATCTCAGCCAGAGCAGGGAGCAGAGACCCAAGATGGAAGTAGGGCTGGGGTATAATCCTCAAGGCCTGTCTCCCAAGCGCCCACCTCTTCCAGCTAGGGCCTACCCCCAAACAGCACCACTGCCTGGGGACCAACTGTTCAAACCCATGAGCCCATGGGAGAAACCTCATATCATACCCATAGCTCTCACCTAGGCGGGAATCACTGTTGGGGTGCTTGGGCTAACAGTGCAGTGTCAGAGTGTGGAGAGAGGCAGAGCCCATGTGCTGGAGAAATGCACAGTAAGAGACAAGGGTGGTCATGTGATCTGCTAAAGTGGTCCTGGCAACAGTCTGGACCCATGATACCTTCAGCTGGTATGACTTCCCAGGAAAGGCAGAGGTGGGCACCACCACGCCGTATCCTCAACCTTAACACTTCACCCACATGCCCTGTGGTGATTGAGCTCCCATCCAGCAAAGCTTCCTAGTTACTGTTAGAACGAACTTTACATTTTGTGGTTTTAAAATTTGGGCAAAACTCAGTGTATTGAACATGCTTTCTACAGCTCACGTTTCTTCTAGATGTTGTGGGTCTTCTCTCATCCCCATATTGATCATTGTTCTGATGTGGATAGAGCAAGGTGGGCGGCAGGTAGAAGCTTCTGGAAGCATGAAACGGGGTTGTGATGGGATGCCTGACGTCAGGCCAGCTCTTCATGG
The DNA here is from genome assembly GCA_902168425.1 of Peromyscus attwateri. Classification (NCBI taxonomy): domain Eukaryota; kingdom Metazoa; phylum Chordata; class Mammalia; order Rodentia; family Cricetidae; genus Peromyscus; species Peromyscus attwateri. The sequence goes on from CABHPP010148315.1 coordinate 74,265, forward strand.
GTGCATTTGAAAGTCAGAGTGGAAGGCTAGTTTTTATTGAAACTAAGAGCTGACGTTAAGACAAAGTCTTTGATGTCCAGGAAGACCCGATGGAGCTAATGGAGTAGTTTGGTAGGAGCCCTTTCTTGTGTTTTGTGCTTTAGTGTTGCAAGCATTTGTAACATGTCAGGGAGGTGTGTTTGCCATGGTTCCACGGTAGTCCTCACCCTCACTCTTCCCAACAGGCAGATGAGTGGGAAGGGAGGAAGCTGTCTCAGTCTTGGAACCGCAGAGGAAAGACTTTGACAAGTTCCTGCTGTGCCAGTCTTGCTTAGACCTGCTGTGTCTGGGATGGCGTGAGGACACAAACTATGGGCTGAAGGCAAGAGAGAGTTATTGTCACCACCCTGGAGGCCGGCAGCAGGAGATGGAGAGTGTCAGCTCTTCCTCCGGGGTGAATGGGGGTGATGAGGAGGAGGTACTTTTTACTTTGTGGTTGCCCATAGTTTGTGGCCTTCTTTGGCACTTAACTACATGTGGCAGTGTGAAGAGGGCCCCAGGAATTTGCGTGTTAGAACATCAGTTCAGTGATGTGGTAGGAATGTTGGGAGGTGAAGAGCTTGTGGGGCATCATCGCCTGCATGAATGGCTTCAGGCTGTCCTTGCAGTTACTGTGGGTTATGATAAAGAGAGACTGTGCCTGCCTTTTGCCTTTCTGCACATGTCCTCTTGTCTTACACCTTTTCTGACCAGTTAGGACACATCCATGAGGCCCTCGTTGGAAGCAGATGCCAACCAGCCTCCTGCTCTTGGACTGCTCAGCTTCCAGACCGGGGGTTAGATAAACTTCTTTCCTTTATAAAATTCTTCCCTTGGGGTATTTTGTCATGGTGGCAGAAGGTGGATTCAGGCCTGTGTTGCTCTTCGTTTTGGTCTGATGCTTCGTGTGACGCTTTCCCTGTATGCCTGTGTCCCCTCTTCTTGTAAGACCACCATGGCCGAGACATTACAGACTACGAGTCCACATAAATGGCCTTATCTTAACTGATTAGACCTGTAATGACCCTGTTCCAAAGTGGGTCACATCTAAGGGGTCACATTTGGGTGTACTGGGCAGGAGTATGGTTTCATATCTTTCTGGAAAACACGACTCAGACCCCAAAGTGTTCCAAAGTGGCTGTCACCATGGAGGACTCTGCCTCCCCTCTGCTCCCTCAGTGTGATTTGATACTTCTCTGTCTCAGTGTCTTGGCATTGTCTTGGATTTTCTACCCTCTTGCATCCGTTGGCTTATCTGAGTTGCTTTCAATTCTCTCTGAATGATCAGTGTCCACCATAGCCTGACTTGGTCCTCCATCACCCTCCCGTCTCCAGTGCCTTCTGGTAGAATCCATCCTGACTGTCTAGATACGAACTCTAACCAGGCCACAGCCCTGCTAATAAAGCTTGATGATCTCAGAGAAGATTCCAGTTGCTTCTGTGTGTCCAAGACCGTCGAGTCAGTCCCCATAATCCTCAGTCCTGCTGATGAGCACCCTGTCCTCTGTGGGGACCTGCTGGCTCCCTCTGCTCTCCCCTGGTGCCATGGTGAGCAGAGATTTCTAGAGCGCTAACATTCACCCACACAGCTTGCTGTCATTTGCCTGAACCAGGCATTTTCTCCTACCTCTTCGCTGCGATCCCATGTCACTGCTCATACTGCGTGTGACATTTCCAGCGTTAATGAACGTGTATTGGCTTCCTCATCAAATTCGAGGACTATTTCTGGTAGACTTGTGCACTTAGAAATTTTGAAAACATACTCTTCTCTGCCCAACATGATTGTTCCTAAACAGTGACTACTGAGACAAGCTCAGTGAAGCAAAGCTCTCTGGGAAGCTCTGGCTGTAGTCAGGAGGCTCTGTCATGGTCCAAAGGTTTCCTCTTGGAGCCCTGAGTGCACAGTGACACCCAAGTTAATCAGTGTCTATGAGTCAGCCTTTCTCCGAAGGCACTGGGTGTATGGTGGCTTATGTTTTAACTTCTTGATGGGTTGGGCGCCGAGTGGTTGGAAGGAATTCCCAGTGAGGCTGAAGGCTGGACTCCGTGGAGGGAGCCCGAGACATGTGTTTGATTCCTTGAACTGCCTTAATAGCATGGTACATGGTAGGGGTTAGAGAAGCAGAGATACACTATTCCATGGTTCTGAAAGCTGGAAGGCCAAGATCAGGGTGCTGAGAGGGCACATACCCTCTGGAGGTGCTAGGGAAGTCTTATTTCTAGGTCTTACTAGAGGCTTCCCATGGCAGTGTAAAAACAGTTTTTACACAGTATTCTCCCCGTGTGCCAATTATCTTCTGCTCATAAGCCCAGCATTCTAAGAAGCTCTTTCATCTATTGTGTTGAGGACCTGGGAGTAAGACTTCAAATGCTTTAGGAGACACATTCTGACGATAGCCATTGCTAGCCTAGGATCTCCTGCAGAGCCTGAAGCATGTCTCCTGGGGATTATTGAAGTTTATCTGGTCAGAAGGATATAACGGTGCACTCTGTCCCCATTTAGTCCCTGGGAAGAGAGCTCTAGGTTGGTACATCCGGCTCATTGCTAACAGCTCTCCCCATCCTGGGAGCCTTGGTCTGCTAGCCAAGGGCAGTCACCCTGGGCTGAGCATGCTGTCACCTCAGGCCTGCCTGCTCCGTACAGAGGCGAGGAGGCTGCGTCAGCGTGAGCTTTTGAGATCTGAGTCGAAGACCTGTGTTAGTTCCATCTGTGTTTAGTGACTCCTTCAAGTTGCCCATCCCTTGTCTGGTTAGCTCTGCTCTGCCTGTATTGTCTCTTTTTCTGATGGTCACTGATGGAGTTCTTACGGCTGATGACTGAGTTCTGACCGGTAACAGAGTTCTTGTGAACTCTGACTGAGTTCTGGTGGTCTACAGTCAAACTCTGATGATCGATGATTGAGTTCTGATGACCCGTGACTGAGTTCCGAGAGTGGGTGAAAGAGTTGTCATTAATGAATTCTGGTGAGTTCTGCTGATTATTGAAGGAGTTCTAATGGTCAGTCACTGAGGCCTAATGGTTGGCCACTGAGTTCTAATGACCCATGACTGAGTTCTGGTGCATGGTGAGTGATGGTCAGTGATCAAATTCTAGTGGTCCGTAAATGAAGGCTGATGGCTGGTCACCAAGTTCTGATGGCTAGAGTCTGAGTTTCTTTTCTTGTTGCTGTGATAAAATATTCTGACCAAAGCAACTTCAGGCTGAACTTCCAGTTCACTGTACAAGGTACGTCCATCATGATGGGGAGGTCAGGATAGCGGAGCCTGAAGCAGCTGGTCATGCTGAACCTCCTCCAGTCAAGCCGTAGAGTGATGAATGCCTGCTGCTGCTGCCGAGGTCACCTTCTCCATTTATACAGACTAGGAGCTCAGCCGTGGAAGGTGACCACTCACAGTAGGCCGTTCTTTCTCTTCTTGTATGTGTGTATGTTCGGGTGGGGGCACAAGTGTCAGGAGGTCAACTTTGGGAGCCCTCCACCCTGTTTGTTTGTTTGTTTTGGTAACAGAGCCTCTCACCACTTAGACTGACTGGCTGGCCATTAAGCCCAGGGACCCACACTCAGCTCTGCCTCCCTAGTGCTGGGATTGTGAACACCGCCCACACCTGAGTGTTTTGGGTTTGGGGGATGGAACTCAGGTCTTCAGACTGAGCACTTTACCACTGAGCCATCTCCCCAGCCCCTAACCTTTTCTTCGTGAATGATTACGAAAAGGTGCTTAGTAAAATGAGGGCCCCTGCTTGATCATTTTTTGAAAATATGATAACAATCAAAATATCTCACTATTTTTTTTTAAAAATTCTTACTATTTTTGATGGGTGAGAGGTTAGATTTGTAACCAGTATGTCTTGTTTCCCATGAAAGCAATGTTAAAATCTATCCGACCCGATTTTGACCTAGCAAAGCTCCATTAATTGCGATGAAGCAAATAGATAAGTCCGTCGTTAACCCAGATTCTCAGGATGAGGCCCAGTGGGGCGGGCACTTAAGATCTGAAAATGGTAACTCTGATCACAGCGGCCTCCATACTCAAAAAACAAGGCAGCGCCTCAGAATTTAAGTGTATTTTCAGCTAGTGATCACATTCTTTTAAGTGGAAAGCATCCCTTTGAAGTCTATGATGGTCTCCTTCCTTGAAATGGTTCTTTTATTGACTTGATTATATAAATATTCATATCCCTAGATGTTTGCCTTTCACATTTCTTTTTCTTTAATTACAATTTTTTACTTTTGTGTGTTTATTTTGTGTGTAGGGTGTGGCTTGTGTGTCGTGGCACAGTTGTGGAGGTCAGAAACTTTTGGGAGCTGGTTCTTTCAGGCTTTGCGGCAAGAACCTTTACCTGGTGAACCGTCTCTCTAGCCTAATAGTTCACATTTCTTTATTAGTTTTTTTGTTTTGTTTTGTTTTGTTTTGTTTTGAAGACAGGGTTTCTCTATGTAGCTTTGGCTATCCTGGAACTTACTCTGTAGACCCGGCTGGCTTCAAACTCACAGAGATCCTCCTGCCTCTGCCTCCCGAGTGTTGGAATTAAAGGCGTGCACTATCACTACCAGGCTAGTTTTTTTTTTTTCAACTATTAGAATAGGGTTTTGTTGTTGTTTGTTTTTGTTTTTGTTTTTCCCTGTAACAATTATTGAGCTAAAAAGAAAGTTCAACATTCAGCAGGCAGAGGCAGAAGGATCTTTTTGAGTTCAAGGCCAGTCTGATCTACATAATGAATCCCAGGTCAGCCAGGGCTATACAGTGAGACCTTGCCCCAAAACAAACAAACAAACAAACAAACAAACAAACAAACAAATAAATAAATAAATTCAAGTATTTATTTTTTTATCCACACAGATCAACTTATTTTACCAGAAAAGAAAAAAGAAAAGAAATAAATGACTTTTATAACTAGGTGGTTTAAGTGATGTTAGAGGTTGATTAAGTGATGTTAGAGGTTTTCAGCTAACGTAATTCTGAAGGTTCATGGATGTTGCACATAGAAGAGGGATGTTCATGCTTCAGTCTTGGGATGGCTGCCCATCTGTGTGACTCTAATTAGGTCCCCAAGCTCACCCCTCCCGTGGATGGAAGCTAGATGGAAAGCCTCAGTCCTTCTCTAAAGGCCACATTTCAGGGCAGGTGAGGCAGTTCGTATTCCCAAGATGGATCCAGAGATGTTGGCGACTGGAAGAGAAATGCTTCAAGTTAAAATGGACTCAGGCTGAACAAGACTAGGTTCAACCCGAGATATGTGATTGGTCAAGATGCTTAGAACAAACAACGGAGTGCTCCGCCTTAAATGGGACATCTTTATCATCCTCCCTCTCCCACAAGGCTCAGGGAGGGTCTCAGAAGAGGAGGCAGAGGATGGGGAAGAGAGCTGAGATGCTGTCTTCAGAATGTGACGACGTGGCTCTTGGCAGAAATGCACTAACCGCAGCTCTGCTTACCTGCACAAGCGTCAGATCTGCACAAGGCTGACAGCAGCCACAGTTGCTGCAGAGGTGGGGCTTCCCTCCAGGCCCCACCCCTTCCTGAGGCGCTGTTGGCAGTTGATAGACTCTGGGGGGGAGAAAGGATCATTCTTTTTTGAGGGTGTGGCCGCTAAGAAGTTTCCAGCACTGCAGTGGTTGGCCCCACACCCATGAACATATGGGCAGCATTAATTCGACTCAGTGGGTTACAGAAGAAGGAGGAGGAGATGACGACATGAAGTTGGGAAGAACGATGTCTTTTGTGTCACGATGCCATTAAGAGAATGAGACAGGCTGGGGAGATGGCTCAGCTCTTACAGGCCAGGCTCACAACCGAAAACACAAGCAAATGAAAGAGGAGCAGCTAGGAAAGACGCCTGTTGTGGAGGTGGCTGGGCATTCATCACCGGGCAGTCTCCGTTACTACCGTAAAAGCTCAGAGTCGGTTTTCTGGGACGTGGTGCCAGCGATTGTTTCTTCCCAGAATCAGCCTGACCACCCCTGCTCTTGTAAGCTAAGCAATGAGTCGTGGTTCTGCACACAAACCGTGGCCATTGACCACAACAGAGGACCACAACAGAGGACATGCTCACACATGTCGCCTTTGAAGTCCTGGATGATTTTTGACATGGGCTTACTTTAGGAAATTCTCTTTTGGGCACTGCTTTTATGGTCTCTTTCTCTGTGTTTAGTATTTTGCTACCCTTTAATACTTATCTGTGTGTGCATGTGTGTACAGGTGCAAATGTGTGATGTGTGTGCACCCACATGGGTGTGGAAGCCAGAGGACCACCTCAGCTGTCAGGAGCCATCCACCTTGTGTTTTGAGGCAGGGTCTCCTACTGACCCACCGCTTACCAATTGATGTTAGACTGGCTGGCTAGTGAGGCCTAGGGACCTACCTGTCTCAGCTTTTCCTGGCTGGGCTATTTGCCGCCTCATTCTCTCTCTCTCTCTCTCTCTCTCTCTCTCTCTCTCTCTATCTCTCTCTCTCTCTCTCTCTTTCTCTCTCTCTCTGTGTCTCTCTCTCTCTCCCTTCTGAACTTTAGCTTTAAATGATAAAGAACAGAAAGGATTTTAACCTGTTGTCCCCTAAACTTCCTCACTAAAAGCTGCTGAGAAGAGAGAACTTGGGGTGGTGAATGCAGATAAAGACATGGTGACTAGCTGGGCGGTGGTGATGCACGCCTTTAATCCCAGCACTCGGGAGGCAGAGCCAGGCGGATCTCTGTGGGTTCGAGGCCAGCTTGGTCTACAGAGTGAGTTCCAGGACAGGCACGAAAAAACAACACAGAGAAACCCTGTCTCGAAAAACCAAAAAAAAAAAAAAGACACGGTGACTTGGTTTTCAAAGATAAAGATCCAAAGTGAAGTTACATTTATTTATAAGGAAGTTAATGACTTCATAGGAAGCACACTGAAGTGTCCCAGCTGGGGGAACTTGTCTGGAGATAGGTCGGGTTCAGTTTACTCAGTTGCATCCTTCCTCCTAGGGGCTGGGGCTCCTGTCCTTCAGATCCTCCTTCCTTAGCGTTAAAATAAGTGAAATCTATTGACCCCTCGGACTCTCCAATTTACATGTCAAAGCTCTGACTCCCAGGACCTGGAAGATGGCTGTTTTTACAAACAATCTTTCTGAAGGAAAATAAGCTTAAGGGTCATCCTCAGCACTGGCCCTGGTCCAGGCTGATTGGTGTCTGTAAGGAGTTTGGATTCTCTTAAGTGATGGCCTGGCCTATGCAGTGGAAGAGGAAGACACAGAGGAGATGTGGGAGACTGTGTATCACATTCACATGTCCTTCAAAGAGTCAGTGTGTGGTGAGGAGGGGCCAGGTGGGGGGACCCAGGGGGCTGGCCCTAGGAATGCTGAGGAGAGCCAAGAGAGTGAGGCCCTTTCCTGAGCCAAGGAGATAATTCCAGAAAACGTGCAAGGGGCCTGGTTGAGACGACTTAGTGGGTAAAGGTGCTTGCCACCAAGCCTGATGACCTGAGTTTGATCCCTAGTACTTACATTGTAGTTGGAGAGAATTGACTCTAACAAGTTGTCCTTTGACCTCTCCGTACCCACTGTGGCACTTGCAACCAAACACACATATACATCCCTCAAGGTAGATGTAATTAAAAAAGAAAAACAAACAAACAAACAAACAAAAAACCCCCGAGAAGTTTGTATACAGGCACGGGCTCATTGAGGATAGAGCATCCCCCCCTACTGTGAGAAGAGGCCATCCGCAAACCACAGAGAAGCCTCACAAGAAACTACCCCATAAGCTCTTTGATCTTGGGCTTCTGACCTTTAGAATTACGAGGCCACAGATTTCCGTAATTTGTGGCCACCATTGTGTGGTAGACCTAAGGAATGATTGAATATGTCGGGAGATCGTTACTGAGAGAGGTCGAAAGAACAACTTGTGTTAAAAAGAAAAGGAAGAGACCTCAGTTGAGGATCTCAGCCAGCGGCGCTCCACACAGCCCTGTCCTGTTCACAGAAGCTTGCAAACAAGAGGCCGCCTCCCATAGGGTTCCCCTCTCCTCTTATGGATTCTGTGCCCTTCCTGAGCTGTTATCGGCTCCTCTCTGTTACTCTTCCATGGAGCGGAAAGGAGGCCAGGAGGATTTATGGAGGCCTTGCAGGAACACAAATTCTGCTTTATTCAGACTGACACCCTAATTGCGCACGGATAAATCAGAGCGGAGTTGGGGAAGGGCCTTTTGCTTGATGATTTAGGTGGGGCTCGGGTGGCGAGACAGGAAGGAAGCCACCTGCGTGGGGTTGCTAAGGCGCTTTTGTAAATGCAGACTGGGAGACCTACTGGAGCCATGTGTGAACTTCAGCCTTCCTCTCCTGGAGCTATGTGTCTGTCACTCCCCTCCTGTCATTTCTGCCCCTCCCGGCAGCTGTTGTCATTGTTATTTACTCGTTAGGTGACAATGGATGATGGTCCCCGAGTGCCAGGCACAGCAGGTTACACCTCAACTACCTTTATTATGCCCACATCCCTGGAGAGGAAGTCTCCTGCCTGGGATTTCTCAGTTCCAGGACCCCGACTTAGATGTGAGGGCCAGGTATTTTCAGGCACACTTTCCATATGAGAAGACAGAACCTCGGCATCCCTTCATGCCTTTGCCTGACTTTTTGACCAATTTCTGGGTCTTTGACCAATTTCAGCCGGCTTAGAGAACTAATGATTCCTATAAAGCCACATGGCTGGAACTTCCCTACAGTCCGCTGTGGTTGCCCCTAACCACAGATGGCTTCTGAGTACTAGACATGTGCCTGAGTATAAAAGAAATATAAAATACATGTCACAGTTCCAAGGCATTAAGGATTCTGGATACAAGGGTTGGAAAAAAAATGGCTCAGCAGTTAAGAGCACTTGTTGCTCTTGCAGGAGACCCAGGTTTGGTTCCTAGCACCTACATAGTGGCTCACAACTCTCTGTAACTGCAATTCCAAGGGATCCCACACCCTCTTCTGCTCTCCTCAGGCACTAGTCATGCATGTGGTATACACATACACACACACACACACACACACACACACACACACACACACACACACA
>CABHPP010148316.1:0-21814 GCA_902168425.1 Peromyscus attwateri
TAGATTGGACATCGAGAACTGGTAGCCATCCTGACTCAACAGTTCTGCTACTCACTCAAGTCTGTGCCCCTTCCCTGAGGTAAAGGAAGGAACAAGGGAGGTGCTGGCATGGAAGTGGAGGAAGTGAGATGGATGGCTCACATTAGAGAGCGAACTATCAGGTGTGCTCTTGGTACCTAAGTACACATAGGGCTTTTCTCCATCTTCCTTTAGTAGCCCTTTCACTAGGGTGGCCATCTCCTCTTCCCCCTTTGACTTTTTCCCATCTCTAAATTCCAAACTCTTGGCCATTTTCCAAAGCTATCTGGAGAGCCTCCTATCTTATGGAATCCTTCCCAACTCTACCTCTGGTCTTCCCCACTAAAACATATTGGAGTAACCCTGTATCATCTGTATTGGGTTACAGGAAAAAGATGATGCTACAGGGACTTTGGAGATGGGAATTTCTATTCAGTGGGAAATGTGGACAACTGTCAGCTTGATAAACACTCTACTTCTCACCTTTAGTAGTCAATGTAGATTTGTCCTTTTACTTTACAATGGACCTCCTTATTAGAAGGTTCTGGAAACACAGTGGATGAAGTCTTGTGCTAAGAGCTCATAGCTTTGAAATAAAATGCAGTCTTTGTCCATGAAATCAAATATTTGTAATGGGAAGAAAAGCACATGATAGCACCTGTTCCAAGTCTGGTGAAGAGGAGCCATGCATCATGACCAATGTGAGCACAGAGGAAATTTTCCTCTTCTACTCTGGAGCCAGAAGGATGGGGTTTATTGGAGGAAGGGTCAAATTCTTGAAGGTTCAGGAAGAGCAACTATGTGGGGAGCATCCAGAATGGAGGAGGTATTCAGTATTGAAGGAGGTATGCTTGGGTAATAAGAACTCGAACACTTTCAAACAGAAACTTCTAGTCAACTGGCAAGAGGTAGGGTTGTACATTTAAGCTGAGGACAGCATCATGGGGACCCTCGTTCAGGCTTCAGAGTTTGAGTTACACACTGTGGGTCTTGTAAGACAATAATAGAGGGGATAGTGGTTAGATTTACATTTTAAATAGCTCATTTGGCTCCAGTGGTGAGGAAGGTTCAAGGGGATGAGGCTGAATGGTGATGAGGGAGGACAAGATGAGCCTTGGGCATCTGCAGATTTCCCAAGGGGCCACAAAGTGGGATTCACTCGCAAGCCAATTAGAACAGTGAGCTCTTCTCATTATGAGCAAGACTTGAGTGAAGTATTGTTCACAGTGAGACGCAGCAAGCCTTGCTCTTAGTAAATGAAGTGGTAGCCTGGTTAGTGGAATGGAAATAAGCTCCTCTTGTAGGAGTGACCACACTGTCCATCTTACTGATCCATTCCCATTTCTAGCCTGGAAACAAGAACCTAACAGGCCATGATGGCTCCAATCATCAGTCATTATCATACTCTCCCCAGGCACTAGGCAAACTGATGATAGCTGTTCTTAATCAGTCATGCCATCTACGTTTTTATAATTTCCCATTTGGTCAACCAAGTAATAACCATTTTCACTTACTTTCCTATAGCATATGCTGGAAGAAAAAGAAGATGTCTTGTGAGCACTGGCTTCCCATGTGTGATGGTGGCCATAATATTGCCATGCCATTGCTTCCAAATCATTCCAGTGCTGAAGGGCAGTTTGCTCCCACAGTCAGTGGAACATAATGAGGTGCTAGCTTTACACAGAGAGAAATGTGGAGCCTTTTTCTTTACATTTATTTATTTTATTTTAAATTTATTATGAGAGAGTGTGTGCATGGCCAGGCATCCATGTGGAAGTCAGAGGACAACTTTTGGGAATCTGCTGTATCCTTTCACCATCTGTGTTCTGGGGAACAAACTCAGGTCCTCAAGCTTGGTAGCAAGTGCTTTCACCCACAGAGCCATCTCTCCAGCCTTAAATGACGAGTCATGAGGAATCTCAGCACTCAATGTAAAACTGACACTTAACATTCCTAAGATTTTGGCATTGTCCTCCTGATTTGTCTCAGGAGGCTCATGACTTGTAGATATTGGCATCATCCTCAGGAGTTCAGAGTCAGTGTCCATGGTCAAGGTCATTTAGCTAGGGTGACAGGAATTTGAAGCCCAGAACTGGATTCTTTCTCTATGCTCCAAATCACACTGGAATACAATGCGTTGACTTGGAGTGGCTGGAGGATGGAAGATGCTGGAAAGCATGAAAAGGGGCTGAGGAATATGCTGACAATAGAAGGGTTTGCGTTGCTATGGCTACCTCCCCCTTTCCAAATCTCTAGCCCCAAGTGCTCACAGAGGTTCAGTGAGGGTGAAGAGACAAACCCGAACCTTACTCTGTGTTTACTGCAGTAAACCATCACCTGTGCGCATTCTGCACTCTTCTCCCACTGTTAGACCTTTCTGTCGCTTGCTTCCCTCAGAGCCCACCAGAGGAGACTGAAGACATCCAGCATTTGAGGATTTGAGGATCATTTGCTACGAACTGTTAGTGCTGCTTCATCAATAAAGAGGTTTTTTGTATTTACGACCAGGCATTTTAGTAAGCATAAACATGTTGGGAGATGTACATCAAGGGTTACCTTAAGTATCTCTGTCTTTCTGAGTGCAAGAAAACAGTTCGCTTCTTTACAGGTGTTCCTGTGACGCTTCCACACCCTGGAACATTTTATATTTTATCTATTTGATTTTTTCAATCTCTTCTTGGAAAAGTTTGAAGGTGATAGTGTTTAAAACACTCCGTCTGTCTTCTGGCTCTCTACTTCTAAAGTTATGGAAACTGTCCTGCAGAGCACGAGTCACCAGGTCGAGTAAGGGCCGGAGATATTATCTTGTTACTTGGGCTGGTCTCTTGACTACTTCCTAGGTAGATAAATTTCCTGGATAGCTGAGTTCCGGGTAGCAGAAATGCCTGGAGCTGGTAAAATCCACCAGGTACTATTTCGGTATCTTGAAGGGTCTAGCTCAGTGCTGAGACAACATATTGCAACCAATGTCCTAGAATGTTCTAGAATGACCAAAGATTGTTTGTAGCATATGCTAATCAGTTGCTCTCTGGGTTGCATAAAATGGAAGTATGGGTACAGTCTTAATTTTGTATGTTGGTTAGTCTATTTTGACATACTTTTAGGTGTAAGCAAATATGTCCCAGCAACCTCAAATAAAGAGAGTTGCAGCATCCACAGACCATGGGTTGAATAACCACTCAAATAGCTACTTCAATAAAGAAAAATATAGCTGTTAAACTTAAGAATGTCTTTGAAGACATGTTATATTTCAAATTATTCTACTCAGCTTTTAAAAGTAAAGTGACAGAGCAAGAGAGACTGAGGTGCGAGTGCTACACACACACACAAACACAGGCAAGCACATACACACACACACACACACACACACACACACACACACACACACACACACACACACACACACACACACACACACACACAAAACGAGAAAGAAATGAATATAGCACCCCAAACTCACTCCAAGTAGATGACATGTCAATTTTCATCTTTACTTCAACTGTTGTCTTGAGGACTTTGGGGAAATCAAAGGATGAACACAGAAAAAGGGACCAAGCAGGAGAATAATTTCTGTGTCCTGTTTTAGATTACCACATTACTTCATCAAGTGTAGAGCACCGTTTTGGAAACTGACAGCCAGCTAACCCACCACAGAGAGAGTGGCAGAGGCTTCTGCCTTCTAAGGATGGTACTGATACTGCCTTTCCCTTCTGCCTCTTACAATTAGAAGGGCATCTACAGGCTTGGCCCTTCCGAGGCTGTTCTCTGGAAAGCCTGAGTGCCTGCACTATGATTGTTACTGGGTGAAGGCTTGCCCTTTTCTCATGTGTTGGGCTGAAAAATAAGGTTATGCAAAGCTGCAGCACCCTCCAGAGAGGACTGACACTACTTAACCAGAAGGGACTCGTCAGCCCATTGGGCTCTGCATTGTGGATTTTTTATGAAGGTTTTTTTTCATGGTCTGTCCTCTCTGTAGTGTTTAGCTCCCCACCCTTGGGTTCCAGTTTCATTTCATCCCACAACTGTCCCTGCTTAGTGGCCCAACTGTCCCTGTGGGTTTTCCTTCATTGTTTATTAGGATGTTTGCTGCTGACCATGTGTGGTCATTGGGAAAATAGCAAGATGTCTTCATTTTTAATCTGATAGGAAGAACTCAGCTGTGACTTCAAGTACCTAGGGACATACGGATACTCTGAGCATCTGCAGACACAGCTACCAGGATCCAGATGTAATTTTTTTCGTTATCCCACTTGTAACTCTCTGCCTACCTGATGAGATCCACCTAACTACAAAAAACAGTAGATCTGCATGGCACTCTCCTCCATCCTGCTCATGTCTACCTAGTTACCTACTCGAACAGTTAGACGAGCATGTTTTTTGCCTTAAGGTATTGAGGGAGTCTCAAAGGTGGAATTCTGCATCTTTTCCTACAGAGATCTCATTATGTATGTGTAATTTGAGTAAACAATGAGACTCTATTGAATTAAATTCCTCCCTTTAAATTAGCCTTAATACAGCAGAAAGGGGGAAGACAGGGTGCTTTTCCTTAGAGATCAGGTCATTAATTCTTAAGCTCTATGAAATATTGAGGGAAATTGTGAAAATGAATTTGCAAACAATTAGAGGAGCAGTCACCAAAATAATAGTTTTTCTCAGAGAAACCAGATAAAGTGAATACCAGACCATCCATTTTTCAGTTTCCTGAAACTGTAAGACTGATATCCACGTGATCAAGGTGTGATATTAGTTAGATGTTAGCTGAACACAATACTGCTGGAGTGTTGACTTTTAAAAAAAAATCACTTTTAGGAAGTGCATTCTATTGCCATTTTGTTAAATATATATGAGTAAATGTGCCAATAGCCATTTAACATTCTCCTGCCACATTTATATGGATTTTGTCTGTTTGGGGTTGCTTTGTAATGCAGACATTATAAATCTTGGCCATAAAAATATCATCCTTCTAAAGAACATATTTAAAACAAGTGTATTTTGAGACTAAGTTTCCATTCATTAGAAAATGTAAGCCACACAACTAGCACAAAATTTGAGCATGTCCCAAAAGGCTTGATCAAGATTTATTATTGTATCTATCACTTCAATAAAATGCTAAATGCATAGCTTATGTACACTGAGTGTTCCTGAGGACAGCAAGAGAATCAGGGACATTGTCAATATGGGGACACATCTGCATCTCCCAGAAATGCTCTGGCTTCTTCCGTATCATTTGAAACTACTTTGAATTGCAGACCTATCAGCCATATTACCACCCTTGACCCCAGAACTAGGTTTCTCAACACTGGACCTATGGACACTTTGGATAGGAAAATTCTTTTTGTGGTCTTGTCTGCTTTGTGCAGTGTGGGATGTTCAGCATCTCCTCTCACCCTAACTCACTAGGCCACTAAGCTGTCTCTAGAAATGGCCAAATGCCCCCCTTGTAGCACAGGAGTTCATGATGTAAAGTAGTGGCCACCCATGAAACATCTGTGGAACAAGAAGAAACCCAACATGGGCAGTGACTTACAGTTTTTTGAGGGGTAAGGGCGGTGGGGGGCAGAGAAAAAGTAACTAAAAGGCATTGAGAAATTCCTGAATTAAAAGGAAGAAAGACCTGACTGAGATTACAAAGACCTTCCACATTTTGAGCATATATCATGATATAGCCTAGTAATAAACTTTAAAGATTAAAAATAAAAATTTGGGGAAAATAAGGCAGGGAAAGAGGAAGAACTAGAAATTACAGGGGCGGGGTGGGGGTGGATAACTCAACATTTAACCAAATGAACATCTGTGTATCATCCAAAAAGTTTTGTTACTTGGGATACGTTACTATGAGGGCTCAATGAAGAAATGCATGTTTTCGCAACATGAAAACCACAATACACACTTAGTAAGTTCTAATCATTATTATTGTACTTACTATGAAATACCTATGTATCCAGAAGGATTCAAGACCTGACAGAGCACCGAAGCCCTGATGTCCAGATTCCTATGTTGCAATGGAGACAATTAGAGGAAAAATGGCCGAGGCTTCTGCTCATGCAGGTGTGTATGTGAGTAGGGCTCAGGAGTCAGAGTAGTAACTGGGAAGCTAATTTGCTGGTGCTACCAGACAGTGAGGGCTGTCAGTCAAGAGGAGCTCAGTCCAGAGAGGGAGTCTCTGGTTTGGGTTTTTTCTAGACTAAGGGGAAAGGAAAGGGAAGAAAATTGTTGAATGGATGGTTATAATAAAATTGTAGCATTAGCAAATCAGATCTGAGAGTCTCAGTCAGTGAGGAAGGTAATGGGGTGTGGGTATTGGGTACCTGGAATTCTGCTAAATTGGAAAGACTTTGGGTCCCATCAGAGTTTCTTCTCCTTCTAGGCACACAGGACTATTTAAAACCTCAAACTGCCAGTTTTGTATACGCAGTCAGCCCTCTTTATCCATTAGTCCTATAGCTGTAGACTCGGTTGTTCATGAGTCAAAACCATTAAAAAACTATTGGATCTATATGGACATGCACACCCTCTCCCAAACACACACACTCCCTCTCCCATCGTTGTTCTAAACAATGCATGAGCAGTTATCCACATGACATTTGAACTATGTAGAGTATCCTTAAGTCATCTAGAGGTGACTTAAATCCACAAGAGGGCGTTACAGGTCATTTTATGGAAAGGTCCAGAGCATCTGTGGATTTGGATATTGTGTTAGTTACTTTTCTATTGCTGTAATAAAACACCATAACCAAGGCAACTTAGAGAAGAAGGAGTTTGAGTTTACAGTTCCAGGTAGTTAGAATCCATGATGGTGGAGTGGAGGCAGCAGGCAGTAGGCGGCTGCAGCAGCAGCTAAGGATTCACATCTTGAACTGCAAGCATGAATCAGAGAGCAAGGACTCGAAACAACTTGAGTCTTTAAAGTCCAAAAGACTGCCTTCAGTCACTTGCTTCCTCTGACAAAGTCACACCCCCTAAACTCCTCAAACAGTGTCATTAACAGGGGATCAAATGATCAAATGCCTGAGCTGTGGGGGCATTTCTCATTCAAACCCCCAAAGATATGTTCATGGATCTTGCAAGAAATATTCCCCCCACATACTGAGGGCTGATTCTCTATATGTATAAAGTGAGCACACATAGAAATATGCATATGCGTAATGTGCCATCCATAAAGGCAGCCTAGATGAGCGGGGACCTTCATGTGTGTCTCTGTGCTCTTCTTCTTTGTCCACAGATTACAAGTCAGCCTGGCCAGGCTGCTTTCTACACTTAACACAATGTAGGGTGCTCTGATTTTGGGTTTGTATAATAGGTGTTTTACATCTTTAGCCCTTCATAAAAATCCATTCTTTCCCCAGGGCTCTTCTGATTACTGGGTCAGAAGTGTCTGCATTCCTATGACTCTGGAGACTTAGCCACAGGACAATTAGAAGAAGTTTAAGAACATCACAATCCCAGAGTGATAGCAAGACCTTTCCCAGGAAAGATGAGTCACCCAGACACTGTAAAGGAGAAGTCTGAAGGGTTTGACAGTGTTCACATGAAAAGCTTCAGTTCAGCAAAACATCAGAAGCAAGTTCCAAAGATCAAATACACACCAGACAAGTCCTTCTCAAGCCACTTGGCAGTTTACAAAGAGCAACTACAGTCCAGCTTAGGAAAAGAAACACGTGCTAGAAAGTGGAGTGTGTGTGCTTAGATACAGGAAGGGAAGAAGAAGCGAGAAGGTCCAGCATGCCAGCAATAGGATGCTCAGTCTTACTGAGGAAGGCAAAGGCTTGGTGAAGAGGAAAGTTCATTGAAGATTTAAATGGATGTTTCTGGCCATAGGTTAAAATGCTGTTGTCATGACAATGGAGAGATTGGCATGCTCCCGGCAAATAACGGGCATTTAGGAAACATTGAGAAAGTGAACCCACTGGAGGTTGGTAAGCAAGAGTGTTGGTTTGAACCATGCCTGGATTTTGTCCAGAATTTCCCATTGGTCTGACAAGATAGAGGTTTCCTGTATCCGGCTCTGCCTTTTGACTTTTTTGAGTGACTTATCCCAAATAACTTATCCCAAGTAATGGAACTTTTTGGATGATACACAGATATTCATTTGGTTAAATGTTGAGTTATAGCCGGGCGGTGGTGGCGCACGCCTTTAATCCCAGCACTCGGGAGGCAGAGGCAGGCGGATCTCTGTGAGTTCGAGGCCAGCCTGGTCTCCCAAGCGAGTTCCAGGAAAGGCGCAAAGCTACACAGAGAAACCCTGTCTCGAAAAACCAAAAAAAAAAAAAAAAAAATGTTGAGTTATCCACCCCCACCCCACCCCTGTAATTTCTAGTTCTTCCTCTTTCCCTGCCTTATTTTCCCAAAATTTTTATTTCTAATCTTTAAAGTTTATTACTAAGCTATATCATGATATATGCTCAAAATGTGGAAGGTCTTTGTAATCTCAGTCAGGTCTTTCTTCTTTTTAATTCAGGAATTTCTCAATGCCTTTTAGTTACTTTTTATCTGACCTCTGTCCAAAACAAAAATTTTGGACTTCCATTAATAATGTGTGTTTAAATGGTGACATAGAATTTTACCCCACAGATGCAGGGGGCCCACTGTGTTGTAGTCAATTTCCTATAGGAAAAAGGAGTAGGATTCTCAAAACAAAATGAATTGTTTACTGACTTTGAAACACAGCCCAAAGGATCAAGAAGACAATCCAATATTCTAGTTTGTATTTGGTCTGGAACATTTATCTATCACACATTAACACATTAACAATATATTGATAAGTAATTATACATACACAGACATGTAATATTATCACCTATTCAGTTGTTTAACATGGCATGAATATATCATCTCAAGGAGTTCTTAGTTCAGAGATCCAACATAGTTTACTAGTATGGTGATTCATTTTGATTGTCAATTTGAGAGTTAGAATCATCATGGAAACAAACATCAGAGCATGCCTGTGAGGAAGTTTCTTCTAGAAATGAGATAAAGCAATAAATCCATGGGAGTCTGTTTAAGAAGTATAAGGGAAATTTATTAAGGTAAATTGAGGAAATACACTCATGAATACAGAAAGGAGTAGACAGCTGAAGTTGTCCTCTGATCTGACCAGGAGCAAATCCACCTCACAGGCAGGAGCAGGGAGAAGGGGCACGTGATCTTTCACCCTCTCCTTTTAAGAGGTCATGTACAAAGGCAGGAAGCACCACCTCCTTCTGGCCCTATAGCCCAAGGTTATATGTGGAGCAAATACCGCTACATTTCCCCTTTTTGTCTAAATAAGAAGGTTCTAAACTTAATGTAAACCAGCAGGCCATTTTGTACCAAGAAGAAGACAAACGTCCAAACAGAAATGTCTTAGAAGCCCAACATTCTCTCTGGATCAGATCGGTGCTGCCAGGAGCAATTGTGCCTCACATCAACAGAATTCTAAGTTATCGAAACATTTAAATGCCATGTTCTCTAGGTCTATGAAGTGTTTGAAGATTACCTGTATGTTTCTGTAAATCTGCAGAACCTAACTAACATAACTATAGAAATGACAAGCATGGGTGACTACAGTTCTGTAAGTCACATCTACATAAAAATCCTAAAGACTAAAACTTCACATTAACAAGATAAACAGTCTGTAAGTAGATGTACCATATAAAGACAATGAACTAAAAATTGTCACAATACACAAAATATCTTAAACAGAGGTAGTAATATATAGTGCAATATCCAATATGACATACAGTATAATAAATATAATATTATATTTGTATCAATATACAAAATATTTCAAACAGGAGTAGGAATATGTGTACAATACAACAAATATAGTTTTGTGTTTGTATCAATATGCAAATTATCTTAAATAGGAATATAAGAATCATTTATATTTGTATCAAATTTACAAGAATCTATATCAGTGCAAATTATCCAAAACTGATAGTTTGCTAAATCAGTTTACCAGTAGATACAATACTCTACCTTAATATACTATACCTATCCATTCTCCTTTTTCTTTTCTAAAGGAGAATACTGAGTCTAAATTTTATTGTCCCATCCTCCAACCATCCATCCATAACCCTGAGAAAAATAAAACTTTTGGGAGAGGGGTGTCATTTTCTTAGAATTGCTTCCTGTTGTTTAGGGGGTGATGGTATCTCTGTGGGGTCCTGTAAGAAAACTTAGATAGTTAAGTCTCAATAGGGCTAGCTGCAGAGTCTGCAACCAGTCTCAGAGTAGTGGATAAGATTGTTTGAGATACTGGATAGAAGTGTAGTATGATGGACCATCTCACCTTAGAACTGTCCTGAAGAGTTTTCAGCCCAAAACTGATCATTGAGTAATGTTCTTAGGTACAATGGCATCTTTCTGGATCAAGTAGAGTCATTGTTTTGGTGGCCCCATCTTCCTTCTGGATACTTCAGAGATTGGTACTAAAAAGACTTATTTTTCACTGAGGAAAATTTGAACATTATTAATATAAAAATGGAAAGTTTGGATTTATACTAGATCAAGAAGAGATTCCCAGAAAGCAAGGACAAGTGTGGAAAAAAATAGAATCTTGACAACAACGGTCCCTAGATTATTGGTTTTCTTCTGTCTCACACCAGTTGGTTCTTCTGATATGAGACAGAATCTCCTAATTTTTCTTTTAGCAATATGCTTGGGTTTAGAGAAGGAGAGAGCCACATTCCAACTCCAAAGTCAGCTTGATTTATAATTGAATTGGGACCACAATTATTCTACAGTTAAAGAGATACAGAAGTTAGGCATTGAGATATTACCCTGTAGAGTATATTGGTACCAATAAGTCCTTCCTTTATGTGGTAGACATTAGGAGTCCAAGGCCTTATGATTTCTTGAAGATGAATATTTCTATTATCCTGTAAAGACAAAAAAACCAGAACCCTGCCCCAACCCTTGTTTGTTGAATTTTTCTTACAACTTGTAGCATTGTCATATTGGTAGATGAGCTATTACTTCTCATCAAGGGGGTTATCCTTTTTGAAGTAAATGTTTATTAATTTTGTTGATATCCATAGCTTTTCTTCTTCTGTAGAAACAAAATCAAAACCTCTTCCCCAACATAGGATATATCCCGGTTTCCATTCCAAGGTCAACACATCTTTGAAGTAAACTGGTTGGTTTAGCTCAGGAGATTTTTCTGTTGTCCAATGTCTCTCTGTAGCTGTTGTTCCTTTCTCATCAGCATTGAGAAAATTCAAGGTAAATAGTGCATTATATAATCTATTTCTAGGAGTCATTGTTATCTGTTTCTGTTTATTAAACATATCCTTTAAAGTTTAATTTGCTCTTTCTATGACTGCTTGGCCTGTGGGATTGTGTGGTATACCTGTAACATGTTTTATATTGTAATAAGCAAAAAACTGTCTCATTTTATTTGAGACATATGCTGGAGCATTGTCAGTCTTAATTTGTACAGGTATTCCCATGATGGCCATAACTTCTAATAGGTGTGTAATCACAGATTCAGCCTTTTCAGAACTCATAGGAGTTGCCCATTGAAATCCTGAATAGGTGTCAATGGTATCATGTACATATTTTAATCTTCCAAATTCTGCAAAATGAAACACTTCCACCTGCTAAATTTCATTTCTTTGTATACCTTTAGGATTACTTCCTGTATAGAAGGAACAAGTAGGACATATTATATATATATATATATATATATATATATATATACATACATACATAATTTCTTTGGCTTGTTGCCAAGTGATGGAAAAGTCCTTTGTCAAACCTTTGCTATTTATGTGGCATTTATTATAAAATTCAGAGGCTTCTAGCACATCACCTATTAGTAACTGATCAATCTTATCATTACCTTGTGCTAGAGGTCCTGGCAGATCTGTATGGGATCTGATGTGTGTTATATATATATAGGATGTTCCTTATTTCTGATGATTTCCTGTAATTGTACAAATAGTGAAGTTAATTCTGTATTATCAAGAATAAATTAAGCAGTTTCAATATGTAAAATAACTCTCTCTGCATATTGAGAGTCAGTAACTATATTGGGAGGTTCCATGAAGTCCATTAGTACCATAAGAATGGCATGTAGTTCTGCCTTTTATACAGAATTGCAGGGTCTTTGAACCACTTTACTTAAATCTCCTGATTTATATCCTGCCTTTCCTGATTTATTTGCATCAGTATAGAATGTGAGGACTCCAGAGATTTGTTTTTGCCATACAATGTGAGGAAAAACCCATTCAGTTCTTTTTACAAATTTTATTCTCTTGCTTTTGGGATAACAGTCATTAATCTCTCCCAAAAGTTTACTGCAGGCTCTTTGCCAGTATTCATTATCTTGCCATAAAGAGGAAATTTCCTCATTAGTTAAAGATAATACAATTTCTGTTGGGTCCATTCCTGTCAGCTGACAAGGTCCTAATTTTCCTTTTAGAATCAAATCAGAGATCTTTTCTACATAAATCTTTAACTTCTTACTCAGTTTATATGGTAGAAATATAATTCCAATATAACATCTTCCCTTTACATCAAAATCCCTGTGGGGGAGTCTCTGGAGGGGAGGATGACCAGAACACAGTTAAGTTCTGGATTCACATGAGCCACATGTGCCTCTCATATTTTTCTTTTCTACTAGAGCCAATTCCTTCTCAGCTTCAGCTGATAATTCTCTTGGACTATTTAAGTCCTTGTCACCTTTTAGGGTATTGGCAAAATTTACTAGTCCATCTTTAGGTATTCCAATCATGGTCTGTAACTTGAAAATGCTTCCTAACAATTTTTGAAAATCATTAAGAGTCCTCAATTAATATCTCCTGAGTTGTATCTTTTGTGGTCTGTTTTTTTGTAGATCTATCTTACATCCTAAGTAATTAATATAATTTCCTCTTGTTAGTTTTTCAGGAGCAATTTGTAATCTCCAGCAAGACAAAACTTTCTTTACTTCTTCAAACATGTTTTCTAAGGTACCTAACTTTGGATCAGCTAATAAGATATCACCCATATAATGTAGATTATATATTGTGGAAACTTTGCACAAATTATTTCTCATGGTTTTTGGACAAAATATTGGCACAGAGTAGGGCTATTTAACATTCCCTGTGGGGGGACCTTCCATTGATATCTCTTGACAGGCTGGGAATTATTATAAGTAGGTACTGTGAAGGCAAATTTTTCTCTACCCTTTTCTTGTAGAGATATGATAAAGAAACAATCTTTCAAGTCAATAACTATAATAGGCTATTCTTTAGGTAACAGAGAGGGCAAGGGCATCCCACTCTGTAAGGAGCCCATAGACTGATTTTATCTTGCTGTTCAAGGGCCTTAAGCTCTTCTCTAAACCAGATTTTCCATTGTAACTGCTGGCTGTACTTTAATACAGCTGAAATTAACAGATTCCATTCACCTGGTATGATTCTATTTCTAGAAGACCACATATTTAACATCTGTTTTACATATGTTGAATGTATTCCATAGGTGACTACCATGTCCTTAATATTTTTTAAATCTTTAATAAATTATATGAATAGGTTGCCAGATACATTCTATATATTCTTCAGGATGTGTATCATCTGCTGGCTTCCTGTGGATGGTGACAGGATAAGCCATTTTATAAGAGCCGTATGGTGATGTTATTAATTACTTGCATGGCTCTGCCCTTCTGTTTATTAGTTTCTTTATTATCCTTACTGAGAGACTCCTCCAGAGCTTGAAATTGATTAACTACTACTTGTTGCAGTGTTTGCACCTCCTTTGTTGTAACGGATTCTAGAGATTTCTTGGAATCATACAATATTTTTTATGTTCATAAGAAACATATGATGCCACAGACTTTATTCTATCAATTAGTGATGATCTTTTCTCCTTAGAAATTATCTGAATGGTATTAAGATTGCTCTGAAGAGTTATTGTTTATCCATTAAGTATTCACATTTATTATCAATAGAATTAAATCTGGTTGTCCAGTTATTATTAACAGACTAAAGTTCTTGTCATAAATTAGCTGATTCCAAAGAAAGAATCCTTCTATTTAAGTCCTGTATCAGTCCCACTAATGTCTCATTTTTGCTGTTATTATTAAGCCATTTTTTCAATGATGTGAGATGTATCACTATGCTAATTGCTATTGTGGTGAACATTATACATGTCCCAGGAAGGCTGTATATGTCCTGTAATATTTCATTCATTATACAAACAAAATTTTTAAATTCCTGAGTGGTGAAATTGTCTGCCATTTTTTGAGAAATATTCAAAATTTGTTAAGAAAAAATTATTATTTTTCTATTTATTAATCAGTTTAAAGTATAAAATTATCAAGTAATTTACCTCAGATAAAATCCTCAAAAAATTGTCATATGTGTCCAGATGTTCCATGTGTAATTAACCAGGTTAGGCCAATGGCTGATTTGTTTGATGATTTTTGGATGTAGTATCATTGCTTGGCCAGCAGGCATCAGAAATATAGCACCAAAACAGGTCTGGTGTGAGCTGACTCAGGCTCCCTGAATGGGTTCTTGTGAATTAAGCACTCACCCAGGCAACCTGCACCTGGTACCCATGAGTACAGGCTCCCAACACGGCCTCTGTATTCAGGCAGTCACCTGAGCAGGGGTCAGGCAGTTTCCCTGGGGATCACATGAGCTCTACAGGGCAGAGAAACTCACCAGCAGCTGCTCGCTGGTGTTAGGGTTTGGTCACGTGAGTAGCCCCAGTAGGGGCAAGCAGGGTTCAGATCCACATGGTTGGGTGCCAGATAAAGCGATAAATCCATAGGAGTCTGTTTAAGAAGTATTGGGTAAATTTATTAAGGTAAATTGAGGAAATACACTCATGAATACAGAACGGGTAGACAGCTGAAGTTGTCCTCTGATCTAACCAGGAGCGAATCTACCTCACAGGCAGGAGCAGGGAGAAGGGGCATGTGACCTTTCTCTCTCTCCCTTTAAGAGGCCACATACAACAGCAGGAAGCACTGCCTCCTTTGGGCCCTATAGCCCAAGGTCACAGGCAGAGCCAATACCACTACAATGAGATGAAAAGATTTACCCCAAGTGTGAATGACGCCGTTCCACAGACTAGGATCTTACCCAGAATGGAAAAGGGGAGAGGAATCTGCGTGGTAGCACTCATCTCACTGCTTCCTGACCGCAGACACTGCCTCATGCCCTGGCACTATACCTTGCCTGCCCCAATGGACTGTACCCTCACATTGTGAGCACCAATAAGCCCTTTCTTCTCCTAGTTGCTTTTATCAGGTATTTTGTGCCATCAGTAAGAAGGGTAATTAATTCAGCTAGTTTGGTCTCCACAGATTAAAAGCAGGTGGAAGCTAGGAAGGGATATTGTATATCCTGAAACTGGAATTGCGAGCTGCCATGTGTGTGCTAAGAATCAAACCTGGGTCCTCTGCCAGAGCAGCAAGTGATCTTAACTGTGGAGCTATCCCTCCAGCCCTTTTCTATAATTTAAAAACTTCTCATGAGGAAGTTGCCTTCTAACCTAATTGGTAAGTGGTAATGCTTGGGTATTATCACGTAGATATATGAATCGACTGGCCTCAGGAAGTGATGACTTTGTCACATAGAGTTGTGTAAGACAGAATAGCCTGCCCAGCTACTAAGCCCCACCTCCACCCCTAGCAATATGTGTCTAGTTTGCAAGTTGTGTTCAGAATCCACAGAAAGAATGTCAATCAGAAATCAACTGGGTGACTTGCAAGAATTACATCCCATGGAGCAAAGAGAAGTTCAAGGTCTACGTCTCTGGGCCTCATTTTGGTCACATCAAGTCTCATGATTACACTGCATATGGGGCATGTGCAATTCTTTGTCAGAGTCATCTCTGCTATCACATTCCGGGACCTGACAGAGAGAAGTCATCTCCTTTTTGTAACTTCGCATCATTTATTTCCCATCTTGAAAATGCCCTCATGTTTGTCACTTGTACCATAAACAAAAGCAAGAAACCAGATCTGTCTGGCATCTGAAGCTAAATTAAAATGCTAATGGGCTTGCATAGTGCAAAGAGATGCAGACAGGGGCTGGAGCTTAGAGGCAATCCACGCCATACTGTGCTACCTGGCCTGTGGGAGGAGCTGTAGGCAGCTCACAGGCAGAAATGGGAACCACACTTCTCTACCTCCTACTCCCCATCCAAGCTCCTTTTCATTCTTCAGCATGGTTTTTCTTGGAATGAGGATATGTGAGGTCTGAGCAATGATTGCTCACAGAAAATATCTTTATTTTTTTCTTTTCCTCTCCAACAGTTTATATGACAGAACTGCTTTGATACAGACAGTAAGATGCAATTACTCCTCCCTCTCCCCCAGGGCTGAGCAAGGAGAGAACTCACTGCCAAGAACAATGAAGCAAAACTAAGACATTTGCCCTTAAAACATAGGGGAGAATGCATGGCTTGGTGTACCTGTCACAAGCTGAATTATTTAGTCTACAAATGTCAGATGCATGGGGGCAATTCGGATCTTCATGTTGATCCCTGGGTGTTGAACTTAGGAACAATACTGATTCGAATCAGTTTGAAAGATCTTTGGGAGAAAATGGAATTGGATCCAATGTCTTCAAGGATGTATGACATCCCTGAAATTTGGGGGAAAGATAGACCTGCATTAAGATCTTGTAACTGACATGAGGAAAGCAAGATTCTTAGGAAGCCCAGACATCCTAGGAAGACTTGACAGGTGTGTTGAAAGAACAGGTATTAATTGTTGATTGCTGTTCTGAATGCTTCTGAAAACAAGAAAACAAACAAGCAAATACATCAATTGCATGTTGTACCATTTTGCATTTATTGAGTCCCAGCCATAAGTGTGCATTGATTATACCGTTGCCATGGCAGAGGGAATGGTTTCTGGGTTACGATGGCAGCTGCCATATGTTCAGCCTCAAATCAACTGATTCCATAGTGAGCAGAGGCGAGAACAGAGGAGCCTATCCTAACATTTCTGTTAGCTTTGAGCTGTCATGTGACCCTCTGCTCTTGGCCTGCTATTAGATGCATGCCACCTCCTTGTCTTAGGCATGTCTTTGAGGGACTTTTACACAACAGCCCCAGGGACCTAAACTAAACAGCCTCTCTCTACCTTGAGAATTAGCTTACACAGCAATTAGAAAACATGTGTGCTCTTGAAGGAACACCTCCTCTGGTTGGGGTTGGGGACAGGATGTGACTGGAGCTACCGATAAGCTTTTAAAGTTGCATTTAAGGCAATAGATTCCTTTATGATTGTGAATTCTGGTTAAAACAGAATCAAGAAATGTTTAGTTGTAGAAGATAAATCTTGATTATGTTCTAGAGTTTGATAAAATCTGAACCATTTCCAGAAACACCAGAAAAGATGAATTGGGCAGATTCTTGCCTAAATTCTCTCTCTTCACGAAGCATACTGGGCTGACATTTTTATAGTCTGACTCCATGTGATGATATGAAGTTGTACTGCCGGTTCAGACTCAAATGCCCTCGCTGTCAGAACACTAATGAGTGTTTGGAATATCCAGGAGATTTCTTTTTGATATTTTTCCAGTATCTGTGAAGAAGTTGGCTGTTTGTTCAAGCAGGAATACACTGTTTTCTGGATTTCTACAATCTGCTTTATGAAATCCCTGCCACAATGTAAATGATCCTTGAAAGATTCTGAGTCCTTCCAAAGCCACCCATCTGTGAAGAAAGGACTCTTGATACTGTGTTAGATCTCCAATGGCCATTTTGAATGATCCATATTTTCTTTCCTGTGGAAATCCAAAGGAATGCCAGAAATAGCAGACTCCATTGAGACAATTTACACTGATGTGACACCTTTCTCATGATTAAACTGTCTCAAAGCTCCAGATTCCAGTGCTGTGTATTTTCTGCACGGACACGGTGACAGAGCGGCTTCACTGTATCAGTGCCTCAATGCATTCACACAAGCACTACTCATACAGGAAGGAGCTACAGACATTCACAGAGCAATTCTCATGGAGTATTAATGAGTCAAAAATGTGCAGTCTCCTTTTGCATGCAGTAAAGCTATAGTAAGATACCACCACACACTCACCAGATTGTCTCAACCTAAAGTCTAGCAATAGCAAGTACAGTTGGAGCTATGAGCATCCATCACTCCATATACTGCTAGGAGAGATGAAAATTGGTGATACTACTTTAAAAAAACAAACAGGAAAGAACTCCATTATTCAAGAAAATAAAGGAGTGTAAACACTCTGACCTGGCAGACACACTAAAGTATGTAATAGATACAAACAGAATTTTCCTCTAATATTTGTCAATACTAGAATGAACAAATAAATCTGCATATAAGTATACAGATTATATATGTGTGTATACCTACTTGTTTATCTTCTATCTTATTTATTGTTCATTAAGTTATATTTCCCATTAAAAACTATTTGAGCTGGGGGAGGGAACTCGGTGATAGAGGGCCTACCTAGATGTATGCCCTAAATTCAATCCCTAGTATCAATCTTATTTTTAACATTTCTTTAAAAAAAATCAGCATCTGTGGGCTGGGAATGTAGCTCAGTGTTAGGCTTACCATACATATGGCCCTGATTCAATTTCCACTACCCTTTTTAAAAATATCCAACAGTGGCCCTCAATGGAAACAAACAATAGTTTGTTTATGTGACGACTTTATCCAAAAGCATGGCGTGTACTTAAACAATTCTCAGTGGCCAGCTAGGCATCTGTTTCCCATTCATGTCTTTTAACTCTTCTTCTCAAATTGTCTATCAAATGACTCTTTGGTAATGAGTTTTGTAGAGACATGGGTAAAGGAAGCTTGGACCAGCTCCACCAGGTTTCAGAGGGAGGTGGAAGGAAGGGGGATACTGCGGAGTCCCTCTCTGCTGGGAGAGGGGCTTGTAGCAGAAGCTCCTCATCAGACTGTGTCTCCTCTGATGAGCTCTTGTTATGATAATTATTATCACTCCAGAGATGCTGATAATTATATTTAGACAGTTTTTAAAGCAATATTGTATAATATTTTCCCCCATTTGACAACAGCACTGGAGCTGATGAATACGCAGTCAGATGAAATGCTGGGCTGCTGCTGTCCACAAAATGTTCCCATCAACCGTGTAAGTGAGTTTTATAATGTATACATTATATTAGCAGGAAAACACACTCCTTGGGAAAGGACCAATTCTTGGCGCATAATCAGTTCCCATTGAATTTAAATGACTTTTGGTCCTACACCGATGCTGATAAAATACTTTCAAATGTACAGAATATTAACCAAATGTTTATATTAAACAACTCCTTTCAGGTGAAAATGCGCTCTGCGAAGCGTAGCTCCCTAGAGCAAGTTAGTGAATATTAATGCCTAGTGGATCCTAAGAGCTACAAGTCCTGTGATGTGGGAGACCAAGGGAGAGATAACAGGAAGCTTGGTGGATGGGCCCTGCCTGGGGAAGGCTCAGTCATACTGGACATAACGTTGTTGAGATGGAAATGGAGTTTGAAATGCATGCAATTGGTTGTTAGGAACTAGGAGGCAGATATGGACCTTACAGGGAGTCGGAGTAGCAGGCATCTGTCTCTGTTTATATGTACAGGCACACTGAAGATCCAGGATGGCCATAGACCTGCCCATGGCACCATTAGTAAAGATTTATAGACATGCCTCATAATTAACCCTAGCTAATCACCAGTTTACTTCAAGCCCTCAGTTGGGGTAACTGATGGCTGCTGATCACAGGAAATTTGGAAGCTACTATTAATAATGGAAGTGTTTCAGTTGTATTGAAGCTAACTGGCCGTTTCCAATTATCGTGTTTATCTACAGGCTTC
Source organism: Peromyscus attwateri (assembly GCA_902168425.1). Classification (NCBI taxonomy): domain Eukaryota; kingdom Metazoa; phylum Chordata; class Mammalia; order Rodentia; family Cricetidae; genus Peromyscus; species Peromyscus attwateri. The sequence continues at coordinate 19,789 of CABHPP010148316.1, forward strand.
AGGAAAGCATATACATGTGCAGGTCTCAAGACACAATTCCATGTTGCACAGCAAATAAAGCTTTTATCATCCAGGCTGGAAGGCCAATGTACTTTCTTTGCCTCTCTGGGGATGAGTTGAAAGGCTAAGCTGGGGAAAACAGGTTCTGTAGCAATTGCTGGGATTTGGGTTAACTAACTTTCCACTGGGCTTCTGCTCCCCCACATAGAACATGAAAGTTTTTCCAATTCATATAATGAGCATGAAGCTCTGAGCAGCTTGGAAGGCCCGGGCTATGTAAGCACTTCTTTTTATTATAATGTCAGTGCTTTAGAATGTAAACTATGTTCATTTTTTGTTTTGGTTATAGTCTACTTGAATTTCTAGGAGATGCTTTTTGAATTAGTGAGGCGAATCTCCTTGATTCAGCCAAGTTCAGAATGAATAATGTTAGAGGGATGCAGATGTCATTGTTCTCATTTTACAGATGAGAGGATTTCAGAATTGAGGCTCCTCTCAAGATTTCCTATCTACCTCATGGCTTTAAAGATGGCACTACTCTACATTATACTGATATGTCAACTCATTCTAGTTTTCAGACATCACTTTTTCCCTTTATAATATACAGAGAAGCTTCCATAGTAGTATCTAATAGCTCTTTAAAGTCTCATACTAGTTCAGGTTCAGGAACCATAGGCCCTGTGAGGAGCAGCTGTGTATGGCAGAGGAATTGGACGCTGGGTACCAGTGGTGTAAATGACACACTCAGAATCAGAAGACCTAATGCTTGAGCCGGGCACACAAGGCTACTCAAGTGTCTATCCTATGGTAGTCACACCCCTCTTTGCTTGTTGTCAGTCTGGTACTCATCAATCTCCCTCCCATGGTTTTTTGGCTCAGTTTAAAGGCAGACCTGGGATACATTTTAACAAATGCTGATTGAGTGGCAATGGGATTGAGACAGATTCATATGGTCAGTAGTGATAAGACATAACTGAACCAAATAAAGGAATTCCAAACTTAAGAAGGCACACCAGTGATTGCCAATGCATGCTCTGTAAAACACTTCTGAAGTGGGGCACACCTGTATGTACACATGCGCACACACACACATACAAATGTATGTAAATACATTGTTGGGTTTGATGCACACCTGTAACTCTAGCACTCAGGAGGCTGAAGTAAGAAGACCATGAGTTTGAGGCTATCCTAGACAACACAGTTTCAGACCAACAAACAAAAATAAATATGCAAATAGAAAATTAAAAATAAATACTGTGTGGTCCAAGAATTTGGGGCATGCTATACATTATAGAGATACATGATAAAGCTAAATGATCTGAGACATTCCACCATGGAGAAAACTGCTCTTCCAGCCCTGTGGTTTTCAGACTCACTTGGTCCTTAGACCTTTTTTAAAGCTTTCAGTGGGAGCCAAGTATGGTAGCACATGCCTTTAATCCTAGCACTCAGGAGGCAGCGGCAGTTGGATCTCTGTGAGTTTGAGGCCAATCTGGTTTGCACAGTGAAGTTCAAACCAGCCAGGGCTACATAGTGAGACACTGGGGTTTTTGTTTGTTTGTTTGTTTGTTTTTGTTGTTGTTGTTGTTTTTAAGATTTGTGGTGGATCTGGCCATTTCAAATAGTTCCAAAGTTCTGCCCACCCTTGTAAACAGTCTCATATTACATGGTTTTCATCCTAGTCATCTTTTAACCCTTGACTCTTAATCCAGTGTTTGGCAGGTGGTTCCTTGCCTCTGTTTATTAAATTAATATATGTGCTTGGTACTCTGAGGGAGCACAGGATCATGGAGTTCTCTGGGATGGCATTCTTGAATGTTAATGATATGCAAATCCCCTAGGATGTTGTTAAAATGAATTTCCCCGAGAGTGGAACGGAGTCAGTCCTGACATCTTAGTAGAACCAATGTTCCTGGCTCCAGGGTCACACTTTAAAACCATATGGAGCTAGAAGCTCTCATGAAATCAAGGGGAAAACACCATGAAGACATTGGACACTTGTAGATAAGAGCACAATGTTATGGGG